>JAAXYX010005488.1:0-10838 GCA_036851915.1 Ptenothrix huangshanensis | reverse complement strand
TTCTCTGAAATTTCAGTGGAATGATACATTCGTCGATACAAGTGTCTCGTCTTTCTTCGCTTAAAAGATGCGAAACACTTTAAATAAATAAACTTGCACCTAAAAATAATATTAAATAGGTTACACACTTCAAAACCGATATGAGAATTTTAATTAAATTGTATATCGACTTCAGTGTACTATAATTTCAAAACTCTAATAATTACAATTTATTAACGATTGATGCATTTGTTTACCGAAACTCCTGACGTCTAAAATATATTTTCTCAAAAAATAACCATTTTTCATTCTGTACGTAGACTAACGAAACTGGTACGGAGCGGCTTCCAGTGACGACTGTTACGAGGCTCTCGATTTATTATTTAAAATGCTGCCATTGAGGTTCAAAAACCATGTAAGTACAGTGCATGTAGATCCAGCTTTATCACAAAATCGAAAAAGTAGTCGGCGACCATTGACTTGCCAGTATTGATGTAAAAGTAATAAAATGCATGGGTTCAGCGGTAGGATTTAGTTCTGGACTTCAAATCGACTTTTGGCTTTTCGATAAACCTGAAGATGAATGATATTATTTCTCTAATAGGGTGTCCTGATTCCTTGTACGTAATCACTTACGTAAAAATATACAATGCAGCGAAGATCAAGAGATTCGAATTGACAGCAGGAGCAGAAACCGAACTGAAATTAAACTGGTCAAACAGGATTGTGCATGCACTGGATTCGATTTGAAACACCATATTCTTGGTGACGGAACCAACATGTGACGTCAGTCGGATCATAGACCTGACGTAAAGTGTCGCAGCAGTCTAGATAAATAATAATGCCAGAAAGGCGTTAGGTAGGACACTTGACAATTGACACGGCGGTTTTATTTCCAAACTAGACAATGACTTAAATCAGGTATGTAAAAGCAGACTAAAGTATAATGTAAATTCAAACTGTAATTGATAATTGACGTCGGCTTCAACCCGAATACTGCTGGCAACTAAAAAATAAACAGAAGTTTCGTAAACATTACGACGGTATGTGATAAATAACATTGATCGTGAGTGCCTCAAGTTCCCACATATGTGTAATAATATCTAGATACATAATATAATATTTTTATTGTTTGTTGAAGACTACTGCAAAATACGTTTACATATGACGGAAACTCGAAGTTGACAGAATAAAAGGAAAAGAAATTCAAATACCAAATCAGGGCTATCCATCAGTATATCATATCAAGATTTAAAGAAAGTGTACAAATAAAGGTGACTCATCGTCAGAAGCAGTTTGAAAAGCTTTCAATCATCAGTTAACCTACAACGCAATCGATTCAAAAGTGATTGTAATAAAATAATAACCGAACTTATCCGTATCTAAGCATACCTAGGCTAAGTACAACAAAGAACACAATAAGACAGACAGATAAATAAGAATATATGCATATCATTATTACATTATCCTCAGAAATGCACTCAGATCCCCCGACCAAAACAGTCAACAAAATAGTAATGGGACAGATACGGATTTGAAGGTCCGGACCGACCCAGCATAATTATACATAAGTATATTTCTGTGTACATTATAAAATTATACACAAGCAAGCCTGCTTTAGTTCTTCAATCGAATTTAGATGATTCGTCGAGCTAAATTCTTGGCTCTGTTTGTTTTCCCATTTTGCTTCTGAGTTCTGACTGTTTGATCTTGATCCCATTCAAAATGCAATAATGCAATGCAGAAGAGCTGCAAGCAATATTAAAGAGATAAGCTCCGTGTAACTGCTCGTTCATATCTTTTATAGTCGTGGGTCTTGATTCTTGGTCTGGCTCCTGGTCTTGCTTGATCTGGTGAAAACATGGTTGGATTTGGATCCCACTCAATATTAGTATACAAAATCCGGATCTTTCAGGATATCATAATCATGATAAGGCTAAGGTCTGATTCCACTTCCACTCTTACTAGGGAGGACAATTCTGATGCTTTGAGACAAGGTTTTCTGAGGCTGTAATATGTAAAAGTAAAAGGGCTTATAATATTATTGAAATATGTAGTCAAGCTAACAACAAACAATGGTCATGGTTGCTTTGAGACTTAAGGGATTGTCCGCTGACATTTAAAGCTACAATCAGCTGATAATGGGTATCATGTGCTGGAATAAAATAAGAATCTTATTGGACTCTCTTCCAAAGTCACCGCATAATAATATTGACTTTGGCTTCCACTCTGACTTTGACATTGTGCTGATAAGTATTTTTATGGATAAGGACAAAATGGAATTAACATATTTACCCTTGATGCCTATTGATGACTATGACGAAATCTTTGTTTGGTTGAGTTGATGTGTTGTGCATGTGGTTTCTTTTCCTAGTAAAGTTTAGTACAGTCGTCGACATCCTATCTTCGGGAAGGAAATTGCTGAAGGTTGATCTTATAGCTTACAAAATCGAATCGATCCGAGGACAAGGACCAGACACGTACGACCAACCGGAGTCACGGTCACGGTGAAGGATGCTCAACTCTCACCCTAATTCCCACTGTGCTTTCAACGTCATTGATTATCAAACTCAACTGTCTGTTAGTACTGACAGAAACACACTAACAATATGAAAGTTACCTCCTTGTTCTTTTTAATCTTATCATTTGTTTCAAATATTCCATCCTCAACCCATCAACAAGACTCAACTGCAGCTTGAAGACGAATGCATAATAGACGAATGCATTGCAATTGCAGGGACCTAGACCAAAAAAGGTGAATGTAAGCTACACTACAGGAAATAACTGACGTTGGTCTCCGAAAATTCTACTTTGCAACTGTAGTGCACTTATTTTATCGACGGGTTAGTTTAATGTTTCGTTTAAAGATAGTAGTCCATTTTCATTACCTTTTCTACACGATACAGAGCTTCCCATTATGTTGAGTTATTTAGCAAAACTATATTAGCGTCTTTTGAATTTAACTTATTTCGTCAAGCAGTCGTCAATCTTACTTGTAGACACACATGATACAATAAAACGCTTTTATCGATTTATTTACTCCAAAATTTATTAGTTAAAATGAACAGCATCATTTAATTCGAACACTTTTGAGATTGTAACCGTTTCCAGATTAGTTTACCATAACATGATCGAGGCCAGTTGAAGTTACAAGTGTGGGTTGCCGAAATTTCATTTTAGATGGCATGACATGCTACGGTGTAGCAAATACTGGCGTTCGTCAGTTTCCCTTTTTAGAAGCACAGTTTTCTGCTCTTTGGTATTTCTGATTTCTCATTCTAAAACAAGTCCGTTGAAAATATTCCATCACGACGTGTGATATGGTACACGATACTCTTGTATAGAAATTGTAAGAGGTGTAAACAAACTAAAAGTTAATTTAGTACAAAGTACAATCACTGCCACATGAAGGTCAATTTGTTGCACATTCATCTATTATTCCACAATACATGGGTTAATAATAACCCAATACATAAAAATATTTGATTTACACATTTTACGATACCTACATGCATAAAGTCTACTACCATGCGAAGTAACTTACTATCTTAATTCATGGTATTATGCTGATAGTAATAATGATGATGATGATGATTATTATTATTATTATTATTAGGGCATTTAAAAAATGAAACTGATTCACATGTTCCATATCAAGAGTTAGGATGGAAGATAAGGAGAGCTCCTATTCTGCGGATGAAATGTCATGATGTACCTAGGTATGTCTATGTTATGTAGGTAAGTGGTATAAACTGTAGAAAGTTTTGGGGTACGAAGATACAGCTGATAAATGATGAGGACTAAAGAGGAAGATCAAACGAGTAGCCCGCGTCCTCACAGCTTTATTGGCTTCTTCCATTTCCATTTTCCATTATGTGATTACATGAAGCACATTCCTTCGTCTATTCTTTACGGTTTATCCATCCATCCACTTCCATTATCCCTATTGGTGGACGTGAACTTCGACTTGGTTCTGGACTCTGAGCCAGGGTCTGGGTCTGGGCATTGATGGACGAATGAAAACTTATATTTGTAAAGGTATGAACTTTTTCAACATCCGACATGTGTCTCATTTATAATAATAATAATATTGAGGTGGAATGCGCTTCGGATACGATACTCATGTAATGTGCCTAATAGGCAGGTTTCTTACCTGTGGATATTATGCAAAATAAAAATACCCAAGATATTTCTAATGTCTCTTCGTTTCAGATAGAGCGATTTCGTCTTGTAACTCACACACAGGTAGATGCAATGAATGCATACATCTGCTGGTAATTATCGAAAATTAAGAAGTTGGTTGTTTTAAAATATTTTGCATTGGTAATATCATGCATGTTTGTGTGGGTCGTGATTATGATTATGATATTGATATACATGTATTAAGCTACCAACTTCGCAATTTGGCAAGGATGATCACATTTGACTTTTAAGGACCATAGATCATACGACGTATAAGTTGTGCAAGTAATGGGAATTTGAGGCATGTATTTGTGCTAGCACCGTACTAGTGTGAAGACCTAATCCAATATTATGACATGACATTTTTATGTTTTGGACTGTAGTAAAATGTTATTATTCCATTCCACGGAAGCTAAAGTTAAAGCTTAAATCCAAAGGATACAGATTGAAATGGAATTGAATTCAAATGTAGACTGAAGATTTATACCTATTCCAGTTCCTATCTTCAGCACATCTTTTGTAAAACCAGGAATTTTATTATTTTAGCTGATGCTGTCGCTGTCGCTTTCTGTGGCTGTGACTGTGATTTGGTTCGGTTTCGGTGTCAGATTGTGTGCAATTGCCTACACAGATTTCATTTCCCGTCATTTATTATACTCCATCATGTTATTTTTACTGTTTGTGTATGGAGTCTGAGTCTACCGAGCCATCCTCCGCCACCTACTCCTGGGTACTTACAGACTTTGACTGACTTTGGAAAAATTGGATACATTACACCACCGGGACTTTGGGACGCCAACATAAAATACTTTTTATACTAAAAAGAACATGCAGAATCTAATTTGCAAAGAAGATATGGGTGGTGGACTGGACTGAACTAAACCAAACTGAACTGAAAGAGGATAGACGTAGATGTACTATAGGAAGTACAGTAATAGAAGTAGAAGTGTCGGAATAACAAATCCTCCAAACTTCGTTAACACAAAGCTGTAAAATAGTGAAACTGAAATGTAAGAAAGTAAGGCAAGTGCGAATAACCCAGAAATTTCTACATTTCTCCCAGTAAAAATATATTTCATTCCGTGTTCTAGATCCTCATTCAGATTCCCTAGTTGGGTTCGAGTTCGAAATTGAAATCCAACTGTAACATCCCCATCCAACTGCCATAAACAGCATGTACGTTAATGCCGATGCCGATATCGATATCGATGTAACAACCGAGTTTAGACCCGAGTTGTCCGATTTTATACTTGATAAAGGAAATGAAATCACTCTCAAACAAGTGGTCTAATATTCAGTCAGATATTCCCTAAAATCATACTTATGATCACGTCAAGGCTACTTGGGATTTATACTGTCAATTCAAATAGGTATATATACTCACCATTATTATTAGAGATGATGAAAACGTATTTACATGCAGAAGGCAAGGATTTGAAGTCTAGTATTTTTGGAGGTTAGAATGTTGGCCAGGCTTCTGTTTCATTTTCAGAGGTCTTGTTCGGAAAAGGCAATACCAGGACCAGAACCAGGACAAGAACGAGGACCAGGGTAATAATAATTTAGGGCAGAATATGGGCAACTTAGGCCAGTGTGTGTGTATGGAATTAAAGTTAAGTGTGCATGGGATGGTGGTGGTGATGGTCTGTTGCGGAAGATAAAGGAAGGTAAGTAAGCCCACCTTGGGACGTATCCATCTTGAAACATTTGACAAGAAACCAGCTTATCAGTGTGATTTAAATGGCACATTGGTACCATTACTACTATTAGCTAGGTACTAGACAGACCCAAAGACTTAAATTATTGTTTTGTTTCCTTTCCTTTTCTCCAATACAAGACGTAGAACCAAAGTATATAAATTAAACGGACGAATAGAAAATACAAGGATATTACCACGGTTTTGATACATACACATAGGTATATGTACATCTACTTCTATTTTGCTGAACTCGCGTAAACTTTCCACTGTGCCGCGACTTAATATAATTACTAGTAGTCTCTCGACCAAATACCAAGTACTAGTAGACTAGCTACTGTGTTGTTAGTGCTTAGTTAGTACAACCTCAACAACAACCAAACCAACACAACACAACACAACACAACATAACATGGACTAGTGGATGCGAATGTGAAATGTTTATCAATTGTGGAAACGAAACCAAAACCATCTTAACGTGAGTCTCGGTAGTCATTTATCTCTTCCGTTATACATACCTAATTAGGTAATCTATTTCCAATTCAAGATGTAGGTCATGCTGAACATTCTAGTGTTTATGGTAAAGTGGCTAAATGCTGACTTGACTTGCTCCCTTCGTCTTCCTGTCTGCCACGTTTTAATTCTAATAAATCACATTACGCTCAAGCACAATAGAAACTTAGTTTGCCTTTATTTGTTCCATTCGGCATCAGCTTTTGGATCTGGTCCCGGTAATTTATTACGTACCTAGATTAGGTGGGGGGTATATGCTTTGCGAATTAAACTTGGCACAAGTAAAGAAATTCTAGACTGCAATTTAGAATTTTTTAAAAATTGTCGCAGCATTCAAGCATCGGAGCAACGTTATTGTTATTGTTATTGTTCGTTTATTTTTCTGCTTTTCTTGACTCCTTGGTTGTCCTTGGAAGACGAATCTGGTATTTGACTTTGCACTACATGAGATGGGAGTGGCAAGATGCATCAAACTAGCAATAATTATATTATTATAGATTATAGATATTTCCACAAGACAACACTAGTTCCTTCCCATCACTTTTTTTATCTCCAGCTTCCTCCAGATCAGTGCGTTATATTAGTACATATTTGGAAGAATTCGTCCTACTAAACAAAATGCATAGGTATATGTATGCTATGCACCTCTTCTTCTCCTAAAAGGTCAGCAAAATGTTATCTGGCGATAAGTTAAGTTTGACAACCTTTCTACATACATAGATATTATCTGCTTTGAAAAGATGTAATTAAACCAATTGCATTCTTTGAAGGCGTATAAATATCTTTTTTTTCTGGTGCTTTTGGGAAAATGGTGATGGTATGTATTGTTGTACTATTCCATCAAAGAGGATATGTGGAAGTGGACAGTGATGCTGATGAAATATTGATCTGTGTGAAAGAATCGTGTCCATCTATTTCTGTATTTAAAGAGAGGCCATTATAGGATTTTCTTTTCATACATAATATCGGGAACAGTCTACTATCTGCAGTCCACCGACAGTGCAGAATACATATAATTATACATCCCCATCTCCCACTACATTGGAACTATGGTATGGTCTGGTTCTGGCAAATCGAAGGGGAATAAGTCTGCTTGTATGTGGATTTAGATGATAAAAGTACCCTCATAATATAGCACAGTCTATAAAGTGAACGGTGTTGAAGTTGAATGGAACGACAAGTGGACTTGAAAGAGCGTGAATGAGATAATGTATCTCTAATGGGGACTCTCATTGAAGGAAAGAGAAATGTCCAGTAGAGGTAAGCTATGCCTCATTGGTTTTTGTGGAAAGAGATGAGAGTGGATTTTAGGCTTGTGCTTCTTCACATGTACATGTACATAGGAAGGTTCCTTCGTATGCCAGTCTTTTTCTTTCACAGATTTCACATGTGATCGCGGTCTACCATAGACACCAGAGAGCATACCTACTTAGGTATGTATATGTAAGTACATAACCAATAGCCCAATAGCCGTAGTAAACTAGGTAGGTAGGTACTTGACTTACAATATTGGGTTTTTGGCTTGGTCTTGGTCAAAGTTAGGCTACCAATACTAACACTAACACCTTTCAGTTTCAATATACCTACCTAACCTACCTACCTATTTTAGTTCGGTTGTCAATGTCGCAGCCATATGAGGAAAATACTCTTGGGTTTTTAACTGACTTATAATCGACGAGTTGAGAGACTAATTTCGATTTCATATTACCTACTTGTACATTACCCACATTATATTCCTGATAGGTCTGGTCACCTCTATAATCCACATCGATCTCACTTTTACTCTCTTTCTCACATAATAACTCCCACTCATTTTAAGTGGTTTGGCTGAATTGACTTGACTTGACTTGACTTGAATGGGCTTGGCTTGGCCTGGCTTTTGAACCTGACTTGGCATTGACATTGAACTAGCATAGGGCTGAAGTATGACCAATAGTAGTAATATTTCTGTATACGAATTGAGCGTGAGATTCGAATACTTCTACACCCTACAGTCTGGTCAAGTACCGGTAAATGCTTGTCATAGTTTTGGGTGGTTATTCTACAGAATATTGAATCACGCGTCATATACCTACGTAAATAAGATCTTCCCGTAGAATGCAGATCGACATCCCGGAAACGGGAAGTGAATCCGATAAACCGCTTACACTTGCAGGAATATTTATCCTCGTCAGCGTCAGTCTTTGTCCTTATTAACTGTACATAGTTTCTATGACTTTTTGGATTCCAGCTGTAATCTCAATTATTAATTACCTGGTCGTATCAGTATACGTACATAATTTCACACATTTACCATTTCAAGCTGCTTCTGGAAGCTAATTGTAAACATTGACGAGTACTTTATTAAGGATTTTGTCAATATGAGCTGTGTGATTTTGTGGTATTCGGTTATAATTCCGAAAGGAGAATCCTGTTCAACAACGGTGAAATTTCGCTGGTTATTGAACTTGCAATTGTAATTGTATGATCAAACAACTACAAAACACGCTCGTAACTGCCACCGTTCTTTTGATGAGGAAGGCCTGTTTTAAGGAAGTTTAATTGACTGATGCGTGTTGTACTTGTTGACTGTAGACGTTTTGTGCTTGATTTTCTAATGTGGCAATTCTGGCTATCATAGTTTGCGATGGCGATGAGTGGTCATAAAACAAAAATCCTAGTTGGAGTCGGAGCTGAGCTGTTGCATTTGTGTGTAGTCCTTACCTGGATTAAGATTACATAGGAAGGTATACAAACTTCAAACTTGTATGTATGTATGTACAGTTGAGTATTGATCTGCTTGGCTTGGTTTTAAGGGTAAAGTAAAGGCTGTTTTGGGGTAGATATAATTTGGATTTGAAACGAGCGTTAAAGGCTGTAATTTTGTCTAAATAGTAGTCTTGAGGGCCACCAGGATTCCTTGGCTAAATTAGAAAGAATTATTTTAAATGATAGGGTGATAAAGTTTCTTTTCACTTTGGTCAGAGTCAGAGGTAAGCCTTTTTATTATCCCTCTTTTCTCGTTCATCTGTCTGTCGTATATTACTGCTGGAGAAGTCTTTGAGGCCTGGCCGCATCGTTGTCGACGATGGGGATGAGGATGACGACGACGACGACCAGGATGGCTGGCTGGCTGCCTACACTATACAATGCAATGGTGTCTGGCCCAGAGTTACCATCACAACTATTACATTACAGCTATTACCGCTAACGA
This sequence comes from Ptenothrix huangshanensis, assembly GCA_036851915.1. NCBI lineage: Eukaryota > Metazoa > Arthropoda > Collembola > Symphypleona > Dicyrtomidae > Ptenothrix > Ptenothrix huangshanensis. The sequence continues at coordinate 1,275 of JAAXYX010005488.1, read as the reverse complement.
TAAGGAGATATTCGGATACATCTATAATAAAACAGAAAGGCGTCTATATATTATGACTTGGTTAATAATTATTTACCTTATCGCTCGTCTTTGTCCGGGGATTAACTTAACGATGTCGATGTCAATGACGAGATGCGATGGCAATGCAAGGCATTAGGTAAGATTACAGCTAAATTTGCCTTTTCTCTTTTATTGAAGTTGTTAAAGGACCCATGGATGTTCGACGACGATGCAATGCAACTCCAAGAAAGGCGGTGACGAGACGGTAGACGGTGCATGGTCTGCAGTCATTGTCTTGTCACCAAACAAACTCGACGAAGTACGTACATGTACACTAATAATGAGCACAGACTGCGTAATTATTCCAAATTTTAGAGACGCAATCAAAAACCAATCGTTTATGGTAGGCTCCTATTCATGATCATGATCCTTTTAGAAAAAAGGTAAATGATATGGGGCATGGGGAATGGCAGTCTTGCAGAAAATTACCGTTTTTTCAAAAAAAAAAAAACGTCAAATAACTGGCATTTTAAAATATAGGAAAATTTAGCGAGAAATTTTAAACTTCTGAAGAACTTTTCACGGAGATTTTTTTAGGTATGTTAATGCTAATTGGAGTTGCAGGTTAAATTAAGCACCCATTATTGCTGTTGTAGCTGGAGGTAAAAATAGTGATAAGAAGAATCTGCCGAGTTTTTCCTCCATCGCATCGGTTCCCTTATCTTTTTCTACGAAATTTGAAATTCGGAATTTGAACTTAAGTGAGGCGAGGTCACCAAGACCAAGACCAAGACCAAGCAAGTAAAGAGGTAAGGGCATGAGTTGAGTATCTTTTACCCCTACTTTGTCTTAGCACTTATACTTAGTACTTACTTGTAGACGTAGACAGAACGTCGACGTCAAGCGTGGAGGGATAGCATCCATGAGATGGGAAAACGTTTGATATGAAATGATATGAAAAGTGATGTGATGAGGAAAGGTAATGTAAGTGTAGTGAAAAGTTTTAAAACTTTCCGAATAATTTCTGCCAACTCAAACTTGAAATTCAAACTTTCACATCCACATCTCTGGTCACATTCTGATAGGTATCTGTCTATCAGTTTAAAGTTAACTTTCTATGCCTTTATTTTATCTTTATCTCATGTGAGGAACCGTTCTCCCCCTAACGTACACGGTAAAAAATGAATTAGAATCTACTAATCTGAGCATTTCGAAGATGCACCCAGGAGCATCTCAGAGATGCTCATGGGCGCATCTCAAGGGTCGAGATGCATC
>JAAXYX010005487.1:0-10840 GCA_036851915.1 Ptenothrix huangshanensis | reverse complement strand
TTTTTTTTCTTTTTAGAAACAAAGAATTTATCCAGACCAGAGCTGGAGAAGGAAGGAAGCTTGAGTTTGGTGGACTATCAGCTGTCTACACAACAACCAACGACATTCTATTGTAGTTTAATGTACTTTCCGGGTAAATCACAAATGCTACCACTTGACCACATTTCCAAACCTGCAGCACGGAGGATACCGATGGAGACACACTGCTTGCTTGCTGCCCACTGTCTCTTTGGATGAACGTGGCTTGTCTTCCATCTCCAAGACTTGATACGCTCATGACAAGGGCCAATCCAAAATGCATTAAGCTACACCCTGCGGGTTGACATGTGACGAGTCCAGCAAGGAAGAGAACACTCTATGGAAACATGATTACCGCAAGTCCTGCTCTTCCTTTATTCCTCCAAGTCTTCGTCTTCTCCTTGATAAGGTGACACATTCATTGTCTATTCTTCTAAGCTTTTACTCAACCTCGGCTCCCTTGCTTCTTCCCCTAATCGTGTCTATCCAATATGCTACGCTCCGTACATCCAATCACCTCAATACACAAACATAACTTTATCACTTCTCTCTCCCATCACTTGGCCACAGTATACCAACTGAGGATATTGGCCAGCATTCGATTACAGGAATTCTTGCGTGGTTTAAGATTTTCTTTGGTTTGTTTGTCTGCGGAATCGAAGGAATGCTTATTCTGCCCGAGATCGTTAGGAAATTCGTATTGCATGCAACTTGGACTGTATTATGGAGGCTAGGAGATACATATATCACTGTGTTGTAGGGATGATGCGGAAAACAAATAACAGTTGAGCCAAAAGGACAACAAAGAGGCAAAAAAGCAATAGGCACATGATCAAACATATGTACGCTCACACTGTGGTGCTCATCCCTTGCTATATTGTGCAATAGGCGCTGTACCGTACTGTCGTATACTGTGACTTGGATGTTGCGTTGGTTAGAAAAAATTATTGTAAAAGTCATCTCATCGGTGTATAATCTATCATTCTTTCCTGACTCTTCATGCAGGAGAACTGATGTCAAGTCAACTGCCGACAATACTGACACTATTTCCTCTGTCTGTAACTCTGCGAATCGGTACAGTTGACGAAAGCAGCTGAGGCAGTAGCTGCGGAGACACTGCGAACCAGCAAGAAGAAGAACAAAAGTCGTGACGCTACGTGACGGGTGAGGAAAATTCAGCATGCCGTGAACATTTCAGTCCTATTTCTACGGATACTGACTTACCACACTAAATATTTTTACTTGTGTCTAAATATCCCCATGGAAATGCTATTTCTACTAACTTCACCATCAAACTCCCCTACACATATCCTTCCATGCACTGCCTGTACATTATGTACATATGTGCATCTAAGACTGACTGTAGTAGAATAAAAAAAATTGCTGACGGTATGTTGCAACAATACTTGGTAGCTATTACTAGAACTAGGGGTTTAGAGAGCAAAATATATCAATTGTGGATTTGTGATGCACAAGTTATGAAATTGTCTTATTCCTTGCATCAAGGGCCCACGGCAAATTCAGACACTAAATTTTGTAGAGCCAAACATATCAGAGACTTAATTGCAAATTTTGCATTTTTTCTAGTACGTGTGTGTGAAGTAAAATTGACAAGAAAGTGATGCATGGACTAGGTTAAAGGAGAGTAATGTAATGACTCGAAATAAAGAGCGAAAACGGAAAGAGTTGTATGCAACGAATTACATGGTTGATGGGAGACTAAATAATTATGCAAATCGGCCATATGTTCCCATGAAGTGGCCACGGAATATTCCCTGCCTCTCCGAAGAAAGTCTTTCCAGCTGACCAGAATTGTATTTATTTGGTTCCCTTGCTTCTTGTTTTTAGGGCAGCTTTAATATGTGTCGGTCTTTTGCTGTGCAGGAGCTCACGATGTTACGTAGGCACTCCATTGCGTGGTTTGACAAGTCGGTGCCGGAGCTCGGTATGAGGAGGAAAGGGGTGCCTGCCTACGTGGATTGGAATTGGAGCTGTTTGTTGCTGCCACTGCCTCGGCTAGACACGAAATCCACTTGGTTCTGGTATTTCGGCTGAACGTACACACGTATGTGCATATGTAGGTGCCCCATCCATGCCTATATGCACGTGCATAATGCTATTATTGCCCAACGAAACCACTACTTGGAGATGCTTCCTGAAATGGTGAAGAAATTGAACGGAAAATTCCAGTGTCGAAAACAAATTTCAGCATAGAAAATTGCCTTTTTTTCACCACTCAGTCAAACAAAGCGAAAGGAGAGAGAAGTGCGAGCTGAAAGGAGCTGCAGACGAGAGAAGGAGGGAGGGAAAAAGTCGAATCAAGTGAAGTCGAGCTAAACGGAGTCAAGAGAAAACCAGACTGCAAATATTCCTTGGATTTTGAATTCGGAACAAGACCGTGTACAAATGCTGTGTGTAGCTGTACGAGGCACAGGCAACCAGCCACGATCCTCTCTCGACTGCTCCACAGTGACGGAGTGGAGAATGCACTGAACACACACGAGCTTACTCTTTCACCATGCTCCGGCTCACTCTTCCGTTCGCATCTCATCGTCTCCTTCAGCCTTCGAATCAGATCAGCACTGGATTGGAATTTGGATTTTCTCCATGTCAACACATTGGAATTGAATTCGAGCTCTGCTTTGAATCCGAATCTCACTCTTCAAAACCAAACATGAACTTCTATGGATGTGTCACAATAAGCAATGCCTTCTCGACGTTCCACGCTCTCACTGTCCCGTCCTGGAATGGAATTTCATTTCAAAATCTCACATTTCCATGCCACCACAATTGGCTTGTTTCAAATCCAACTTCACAAATACCTTTTTCCGTTCGACCGGCCAGATATGAAAACCTTACACGGAAAATCTAGACCATCTCAAGTGCATGCATAATCCGAGCCAAAAGGGTTGACGTATTCGCATCCCTGTTCAGATGATTTTCAGCCCAATCACATCACTGCCAACTCTCCTCGATAATTATGCACAACATTAAATTAATGGCTTTCGATTCTACATGTTACGTGCGTATACATCTGACCTGTTCTTTCAAAATGGTTTTTTAACACTTTTCTATATTTATCGCAAATGATGTATTTTTGCATACAGGTAATCAGAGAGCTTGTATATAATACTTATAATTATAGAACTGCCTCAACCTTGTAGGCAAACTGAAGAAATGCAATGCTATGTAGATATAGTGGATTAATCTAGAATTTATTAATAATTACCTTTCCCAGGTTGGATTTGGATAGTGACGGTACAAATACGATCTGGATAGCAGCCAAGAATGACAGGCCAACTGTCAAGTGGAAAGAGCTGTGGAGGTAAAAAAGGGTCCTTTCTCAGAGTCAAGTCTCGTCTTGTGCTGAATATTGCAAAGGATCCGTGGATTTAAGGAAAGGGGAAAAAGAGCCGACTTTGTACTTTGAATGTGTGGTTGTGTGTGCGGAGTGGAGGATTGTGGGAGTGAGAGACGGAGGAGCTATTAAAACAAAGTTGGATGTTGATATGGAATTCATAAGACAGCCTCTTGATGTCTCGTCATCACGTCATCTTTCGTGATTAATATCATGTTGACCCAACTTCCCTTGTGTCTTCATGCCCAAACCAACAGTCAACCGCGGTATCTGCTTCAAATATACGTATATCCGTCTGTTTATTCATCCATCCGTGGTCCAAGTGCACTGGGAGGGGGAGACATGCAGCCACATGCATCCGAATCCGGGGTCACAAAAAATCTTCATTCCAAAGACCTTGCGGCTCCTCTATTCTTATCCAAGTCACAAGTACAGCTTCATCTAGCTCCTCAGTTTCCCTTACCACTTGGCCTCACAAATAATCACAACTGGTAATTCCAAAACACCGAATGTGTCTCGTTCATTTTTTCAAGCTGATGCGGAGCAAGTAAGTTTTGTAATAGCAATTATAATATCAATAAATAATAATGCGTAATCAAATACTGTTGCATTTGAATGGACTGGACAGGAGTGCACATGTGAATGCTCCGGATCGGGAAATGATTTAGTGGCAATTGAAGTGATGCAGCTTAGCGAACAAGATGGAAGCGTCTGAAACAACGAGACCAAGACAGACACAATAACTGCCAGCAACCCGCACAACCGTTGAACCCTTGTACATAAATAAGACCGTAATTTGAGCTCAGCCCAAGCCGATTATTGATCAGAAAAGTATCCGAATAAACACCAGGGGAACTCTCTGATTTGATTTTCCGGAAACGACCTCCTCATCCGCATTTTCGTTCATCCCTCCTGATCTTCACCTACTCAACTTTCCCCTCCATTCATCTCAACTTGAGCAGAATCCAAGCACAAAACATCCATCTTTTCTCGAAAAAAACGCCAAGTATATACGTGCGTATCCCGAACCACTTGCACGACACAACCACAAAGACAAGCGCATGCATTTCATACGGGAGTATAGAAAGTTTCCCTCTACTCCCAATTCACGTTCATATGAATACGATTAAGGATTATAACATTGGGTAAACCCATGAGCATTGACTTCTCCTCCCAAAGTTTGTATTCGTTACATGAATTAGTGCTACCAACAGGAATCGAACTTAATTCTGGGTATGGGTTTCAACATAGGATTTTTACATGGAATGGTATTTGAGAACAATTAAATGATTTCAATCCCTGTATGAAATTAACTCACTGGGACCCAATGGAAATGTCGGTTGGATTGTGGGTGGAAATGCCTAATGTAAAATTCAGACGGAATCAAAAGAATTCATGAGAAAAACTTTGCTTTTAAGACAAGCAGGAAAATCGTATGACAGATAGTATTGTACATATTACTAAGGACAGAATGATTGATTTCTTTGCAGATTTGCCCGGCAACCAAAAAAAACAAGAGGGAAATAAAATTCGTGTTGAACGTTCCTTGAGCCAGGACCAGGACGGAGCAATCCACCTCCAGCCACAGTTCTCAATGCTCGCCAAGGCAAACTAAAAAAATATATAGAAGCCAAATTACATACATTCATCCATCCAGCCGTATCCCTTACTGAAACTTCAAATGAAAGAATTAATTTGTCTCAACCCAAGAAGCAGAATAAATTATCAGAAAATCAGAATGGCGAGAAACAATAGCAAATGGATCAATTCATCAAAACAATCAGGACTCATCAGCCTCACGCTCCTTCACTTCACATCGGATTTCTGTAAGACTTCCACAAATATTGTTCCTTGCACGTAAAGCAAGGAAATAAGCCCCAGATAAATTCTCTACTTGATATTTATAAACAATCGCAATGTACTTTTGAGCTGATTTTGATTCTTTTGTACGCACAGGTGAGCGTGGTGGAATTCTTTCGGCGCCCGCAGTCAGTACAGCAATTAAGTTGAATTTGTAAGTTTTATCCGTGGATCAAATTGGAATTAATTCAATGAATTCCTGTACAGATATAAACGGAAAGACTGACTGACTGACGTGACTTGATAAATGCGTGGCAGAGCTGTGGCAGTGGAAAGGATTGTGATTGTGTATGTGGGGCCATGTGAGCAGTTTTCCTTGTCATTGTCGTCTGCCGTCACCCATGAGAAGGTAGATTGTAGAATGTGGAGAGAATGCGGCGACGAGAGAGAGAGAGATGGTTGGTGTTGGTGTTGGTAGGTTGGTTTCGGATTTGGATTTGGGGTGAGGAATTGGAACGGCAAGAAGAAGGATGTTCCATTAATCTAGGGTTAATTAGTGAGTGCCTATGGAAAGCTAGAGTGACAATGGGTTGAAAGTAATGTCATGTGAACGTAACACCATCGCCAGCCACAATCGACACTCACTGTGCACGTATGTAGCCAAGGACCTATCTATTGCCCGTTCGGAGTAGCACGGCAGAGGAAAAATAGTGCATTCATTGAAAAATGTCTGGCTGTAGTACATAAGCGCTAATAGTGAGAGTGCACACATTTACATACTCGATTGTATAACGTTAGGTGCCCCACTCACTTGTCACAGTCTGTATTTGCTTACACGTATGCTTCTGTTTACACCACATATTAGCAGCAGTGTGCGTATAGCCGAGTGTAGAACTTGGTTCAGGATTCGGGCTGCGAGATTGAAAATGGATTGAGATAAAAAGGGACACACATGGAAAAGGAATGGCGAAAGTTGATTTTTCCTTGATAAATTGATTATTGATTAGTTTCTTCTGATGGCGGACTGTGTGGTGAAAAATGGGCTTGAAAACATTATGCAGTGGGGTGCCACTATTCCATCGCCTTGTCTTGTAAAGCCCACCTACCTATGCTCACTTCTTTATAGTTCAATTCCATTTTTTATTTTCTTATTTCTCATCTTTACCCACAACTTCCCCGAACTGTCTGCCTCATGATTGAGTTGAGTTTGAACGACTGCGTCTCCAGCACAACGTCTACAGCACGCCTTCCGTGTACGCTTTTATTTCTCCCGTCTCCTATGCACACCATTCTGCTGCTCCAGGCACTTAACCACGCCGTATCTCGCTGTAATCAGCAATTGTTAGCATTTTTACTCATGTATTCAATCACATCTAAAACTACCGTATCTCTTATCAGTTAATTTCCCTCTGTTGTAACAAAATAGAGATTACAGTCTTAATTACGTGTACTTCTAACTCCTAATATATTATCAAATTGCGCCTATTGTAACATACTACCAGAACAATCTCCTTTTTCAAATGAAGAAAATTAGCTGCACATCTAACGGTTCTCACTTTGTCGCAGAGCTTGGAATCGCTTAAATATCGTAGAATTGGTGGTCATCGTAACCACGCATTGCCAAATACTGCTGTGACAACATTTTTGTCACAAGATATTTTTGCCTTCTCAAACCCTGAGGTAAAGTGTGTACAGTGAGGCATTGGGTGTACTATCGGGGGTGATTAATATTTTGTAACTTTTGCGTTTAGGTGCACCACGAATGCATACTAAAATTCAAATAACGTAACCTCCAGGTGAGGAGCAGTTACACCTCACGAAGTTTTTACTTTGGTAGAAAGTTAGTACTCTATTTTTTGGACAATCAAAAGATCTAATAGTAAGATGTACAGAACACGGAATAGTAAACGAAATTTTTTTTAATGAGAGTAATGATATCGTCGATGAAGAGTCAAAATAAGCTAAATCCAAATCGCTCTAAAAACAATATGACCTAAATACAAAGGAACATGAAAACAAAATGAGTTAAATCCAAGTTTAGACCAATGGATTTAGCTCATTTTGTTTTTACGTTGCTAAGGGATTTACCTAGGTCGTTTCTAGAGCCATTTGGATTTAACTTATTTTTACTCTTCATCGACGATATACATAATAGACGCAATTACATGCAAAATATAAAAACCTATGGGTTAGGCATGTACAGCAACTTTGAAAGCGTTAACCAATTCTGAAGAACTAACTGTAGTCATCAAATGTTAAATTAATTAAGTAACGACAAATTAATATTCTTTTTTGGGCTATCTCATGAAGAGTATTTGACCAGTGAGATCTCTTTTGACAATGAGCTACTTCGCAAAGGTCGTATCGTTAGTACTCGATCCCTGTGAGCTACTATGTGTAAAGTACTGTAAAGTGACGTTTCAATAACTGCGTCAAGTGTCACTGTCAAGCATATAATAATATAATTATAATTACATCTTATCCAATAATATGTACGTGTACACATAATATGGGCATATATCTAGACATTTTAGAAAGCGAAGAAGAGGCGTATGTATATTTGAGCAGCCGAAAGGAAAATGAAGAGATCCAGCTCTAGAAGTGGGAGCATGTGGGGAGTTGGGGTACAAGGAGAAAAGGAAAAAGATATACCCAATGAAACTGTGGTGATGGCCGCAAAGTCAAAGGCACCATTCAAACCCACGCTTGTTCCGTCCCACATGTCAATCTTCTCCAGCTCAGCTTCCATTTCCTCACTAGCGTGGGGGCAAGTAGAATTTTCACAACCTACTACGTACCTAACACAAGAATACTAATACAAGACAATTTTGGATTTTCAAAACAATTACAATGAGGAGAGTCTTCTAACGCTTCGCCGGACCTGAGACTGCGACTACAGGCATTCAATGTAAGATTATGAAAGAAAATATTAGTTTCTGAAAGACAATTTAATTTATGGAATTGCGTAAAACACTATATTGTTGTGATTGTGACAGATCCAGGTTAAAATAATTTGCAAGTTTGAAGATGAGTCGGTCTAATAAAGCGAAGAGCAGAAGGCCGGGGAGAAGGAGTTTCTCAAGATGAAATCTGCCCACCAGGATGCTGTGCTGTGTGAGGATGGTGTATGAATTGATATGAGAGTTTTGTAGATTGTAATGGAGAGAATAAAGAGATGAATGCAGACACGGACGTCATTGCCATCTCGTTCCCGCAGGGAAGTTGAATCCGCATCAGACAGATGAGCAAAATTATGGGAATGTGATATGATGTTTGAGATGACATTGGGAAGGAAGTTATCACAAAGTTTTACTATACCCGTCAGTTCTAGAAATAAAATGACAGCTCAGTCGACGTTCGTCTAGTCCTTATTAAATTGTTCGCCGTAACTTTTTACAATAGCTAGTGCCAATCCAATCCAGCGACACGAGACACGACTGTACTTTCATTTCCTTCTTGAACGTAGGAACCTATGTAGGTGCGATTGTCCTGCTGTAGACATAAACCGTTGAATTTCAATGTGGCATCATTGCTGCATGGGTTAGGGGCAGGGGACATAAGCGTAGCCTCAAGATCAATTTGCAAAGGAGTATTCAATCCACGAGTAGGTACTAACAGTCGCAGTCGTTCAATTATGGTCATTCCAAAGTAATGCACTTAGCTATGTCAAACGGAGAGCTATAGCTGCAGTCAGTAGCTTTGTTTTCATTCAGAACACCATAGTTGTAACATATTTTATTTCACTTTGGATACAATAATTTCTCAATAGACATTCATCAAATAGTACACAAGTTGTCTCTTGCTTTGCCTTTTAACTTTTTTATTGAAGAACCCAAAAGAAAATAGGTGATTCAGATTGATATTGACTTTTTTTGGAAAGTACGCGTTGGGAATTATCCACAATATTAATTATAATTCACATAAAAGCTCGTTAGCATAAAAGACGATAATACGCATGACACTATAACGTAATGATTCTATAAAAAACTCATTGGCACGGATTTTAAAGTATTTGAAGCTATGATAATAATTATAACTAAGGAGACGGTGAGCAAGTTAAAAAGTTTTTTCTGCACAGTACTACACTGGCAGCCAAGAACATCAGAACAAAATTTGATGGCGATAGAATTGAAGACGCTGACTTTTGTAGCACTGGATATGCAGTAGAAACAAATCTTCCGCCAGATTGGTCAACAATCTCGTAGGTCTGGATGCTTAGCTCTTTCCCGCCTAAAATGATCGGACAAAGAGAATTTGGTCTGGTAAACCAACACAACGTGTACAAGGCCAATTCAAACTCCGGACTGCTTCCGATGAACATTGACGAAACTGATTTGCACTTCCTCCACCACGTAAAATTTATAGTAGCTACGGAGACTTTCTGCAAAATTTCATAAAATACATTTATTAGCGGTTATTCCAAATTATGAATAAAGTTTTGATTATTTAACTTTTCCTCACATTGCTTATTTGAAGTTTTTCCAGGTATCCATTGTACCCAATGTTCCCGTCGTCGTCTTCCTCCACAAAATGCAACCAGCTGTGGAAGCCACTGACTTGATTTGTGTCCAGTTCGCCTAAAAACACATGCTCAAACCCAGAAGACCCTGATTTTGCACTATTTTTGTTCCGTTGGTACAGCCCGAACCACATGTTCCTCAAAGTTGTTACGAACTGGCTCGTGTCTTCAGTTATGAAGCCTTTGAGGATGAGAAAATTCATGACTCCCCGCATGACTTTCGATTGAATGACTGGAATAAGGAAATTGTATTGATCTTTTAATTCCTCCGTTGTATAATCTTCATCCTTGCTCATGTCGGCCACAAAATCATTATACAGTTCCTTCAGCCTAAAAAAGGTTGCTGGAATTTTTGCGGTCGTCTGTAGGTCCAAAAATCTACGGTGTTTAATGAATTTTGATAATTATTGTTTCACACTAATCATTATTAGTAGGTACATTATTATTGCATTATATCTAAAGCAACGAGCATCGAGATAGAGAGAAACCCACTTAAAAATGCTATTAACAGCTTTATTTTCCTTTTCCAAGAAATATGTTATTCCTCACTGTAATAAGTTACATATTTGTAAAACCAAATGTAATACAAAATGAGCCCCAATAGTTGTCATCAAAATGCGGCTTAATTTTTCACGCAAAATGAATTCATTCTTTTTATTTTATTGCGTACCATAATCCTCCTATTAATTACCTGGATTACCTGGGGGGAGTTAATCAAAGGGAATGAAACGACGCTAGAATCAAAGCAGAACGGGGACGAATTAGAGACCGAGAGTTAATTAAAAATCTGAATTTGGGCTGGGCATTGTATTACAATTTCTGCAAAAATAAATAAAGAACAAGCCGTAAACCAGATCGTCCTCAGTTTTTTTCCAGCGTTTCTCATCGCTACAAATTGTATTGTAAAGCCATAAATAAATGGATTTAGCTGAAATGATTTGAGATTAAGATTTGCTAATCACAATAAATAAATGTGAACAGCTTCTTAGCAAAAGGAAAGTCCATTTTTGGGCAAAATCTGATTATTAGCATAATCTAACCCTATAAAGCAGTGGTAGCTTCAGCAAAAATATTAACCATTAAAGATTATTGCAACTATTTTTTAAAAATTCATAAAAAACAATTTGCTTTAAAAAGCATTAAGC
>JAAXYX010005486.1:0-10841 GCA_036851915.1 Ptenothrix huangshanensis | reverse complement strand
ATTAAAAGGGTTCAAAAACGTGTAACAGCATGTTTTCAAAATAGTGCAAACAGTGATAACAGCTCATTTTGAAAAAGGATTAAAGTCGCCTAAGTGCATGCTTTCAAAATAGTGCAAAAATATACAACCACGGACTTTGAAAAGGTTTCAAGTAGTAAATACTGCCCAGGTGGTTTTTAGCGTTTTGTAAGATGCATTTTTTCTGTTTTAAGATTGTTCAGTTTTTACGGTGCATGTAGGTCCGTGTACTTATGCAGAGACGTCCAATGGATTGAAATTGGATGTGAGATAAATAGAAAATAGGAAAATGATTATTTTTGTATAGCAGTAGTAGTAGTAGTAGTGAAAAGAGTAAAATTGTATAATTTACATCTTCATTCATCATGACACTTGCACACTCTACTGTGACATTTAATTTACTGTGAGTTCTATATGGACGTCGTTTCCACCGAGGCGAGGGTAACTTCAGTACCTATGTAGGTACTTACATTCTGACTCTGATGACTTGCTAGGTTACTCCAGACAAACAGTAAACAGTTTCGATACAAGTCCAAACGAAATGTTATTTTGGACAGGCTATTTTAAATCAACGATTTCATCACTGTTCGCAACAGCATTTTCGGTGTACCATAGTATTTTACATTCCTTGGAAAAATTGCATCCAGTTTCCTGCCCACGAATTCTAGTCAGTTGTCGTTTCAAAAATTTCGCTTCGGAATTTCGCATATTAGTTTGAGCAGAGGATATGAAAGATACGGATGAAAGGCAAATGTAAAACAAAAATGAACTCGTACCTACCACCTACCTAGCCTAGGTCATTTGAATATTTGGTGTTGTTGCCACTTATAAAAATAGTCGCATGGTTCGGTTGGAAAAGTAGAAAATAGAATGATGCATGCTTTGCTTGCTAACTGCATCAAATATCAAATTCCATCAACTGCTTCTCTCCACTTCGCTATTTTCGTTATCTTCTCCATTTTCTCTATAAAAGTCAATTGTTTTCCTACTCTCTTGCTATGACTATTGGTTGACTTTTTTCTCTTTTTTTAGTGGGACATTGTTTGCGATCGTTCATTCTACCCAACGTTAGCTTTAGTACTTCTGGGACTTGGTGGCCTTGTGGGCTACTGCGTGTTTGGCAGTATTCAAGACTCGTAAGTTTTTCCTTTTTTTTCTCCTCTCTTTGCTTCTTCGTTCGTCGCTTTCCCCTTCACTGGCATTTTCTTCTTCTTCATCGTCCAAGTTTCCCTTTACCTTTTCCCATTCACTCGGCTCCCTTTCTAATTTCCCACTCCACTGTAGTCCATACTAAGTGGTGTGCAACGGTACCTGGGCTGGGTGCTTGGGTGCTGAAGAACACCTCAGAATTTTGGAAAAAATTGGACTTTTTCAAAAAGTATGAATTGAAAGAATTGGACCTTTTCAAAAAGAGCCAGTTGGAAAAATTGCGCCCTTTCATAAAGAATTAATTAGAAATATACATGAACCCTTTCAAAAATTGCTGATTGGAAAAACTAAAATTTTTAAAAAACATGTTATTTGGAAAAAATATCTTCGCTCTTTCAGAACATAAAAATGAGATCTTTTAAATGAGAAAGTGTTAATTCGGAAAACTATACTTTTTGCAAAAAATGTTTACATGCAAAAATTATACTTTTTAAATAAATCGTTTACTTAAAAAATTAGACTAAGAAAAAAAGAATTAACGATAAGTAGAAAAAATTCGTTTCAACATTGCACAGCACCCCCCGAAATTCGGTCGCAAGTACGTCCCTGGTCCTGGTGGTGTGCGGCTTAATGGGTAGCCTTTATACCTAACAATTTCATGGAAGATTCCTCCATAACAATAATTTAGAAAACTAGTCAATTTTACTTTACTTTCTGTGCGCTTATCAGATTTATTTGAGATTTTACTCCCAATTCCAATTCCAACTTGGCCGTAGTAGGTATTCTAAGACGACCTTGTCTCTCACAGCATTATATACACTCTCCAATTCCTGTATTGTGCTCCGCCAGGCGAATAAAATTGGGCCAATATCCTCAAAATTATTCAAATTATTCAAATATATAAAATATTAATGACTTTCGCTCTTCTGTCTCTCTCTCTCGCACTCTCCAGACTTGCACTGGCGGCACTGCATACCATCATTTTGATTTCATGGAATTTTGGCTCGTGTTTTCGTTCCCATTTTCATTTTGTGCTTTATTAGGTCGAAAAATGAAAAATGTATGATGTGGAACGAGTCGAGTGAGTGTATGTATAGGGCATATCATATATGATATTGACTATATGACGTTGGGCATACAGGGTATAGTGTATAGTGTAGGTACATATGTATATTCTGGAGTTGCATGTGGCTATGGTTTTGGTTATGTGGCTGGAAAGGCACAAAGTCAAATATGAAATTTGATGAATGCAAACCACTTGGACTTGAATTATAATGAACAATGAGTGAGTGGATTATTATAGCATCTGACTTGACTGGCTGAGTAGCGGGAAACGAGAGGAAGAAAATGTAGTGAATATTTTATCTCGAGAGCTGGTCCAAAGACTCAAATCATTTGAGAACGTTCCAATATTTTCATTTGCTCAGTCACTCTCCATTGTTTTAATTATTTCGGGATGGTTGCAACGTCTTATTTCACTGGCACGGTTTTCCTCCAAACCACATGTTTCAATTCCAGTGCGCCAGTAGGTACATATATCCTTTCCTGCATAATATGCATATACCTATATGTAGATGCGTCAGTATCAAATTATTAGCTATCCTATTATTTCAATATTCCAAAAAGGAATACATATCTAACAGTGCAGATTCGAGTTGCGGTTCGTAATCACAGCACAAACTAATTCTTGGTATTTTAAGATGATGGATAAAGAGCTTTTACTTCTGTTGCAGGTTTTATTTGCTTACATTTTTTAATCTTATTTCAACTTTCTTGCAATACGATGTGAAAATCGTGAATTCTCATTTTCAAAATTGGCGTTTTTGATTTTCTATTCTAAGGTGAGGGTACACTGTAAAAACTAAGCAATAAAAAACTTAGAAAAATTTAATTTAAAATGACAAAAGCCAGCTCGTATTTATGTATTTAGTAGGTAATAATTATGACCATTATTCCCAGTTTTGACGCATCTCAAGTCCATCTAAAGCGCACCAAAAAAGTTTTCTAAGTTTATAAGGTACTAAATACGCTTAAGTTTTGGACGTTTTAGATGCATTTGTTCGGTTTGAAAATTTAGTTTTTACAGTGTACCCACTTACCAGGTAGAACTATAGCAAATCCCGCAGTGAAAATAAAATTCAAGTTGAAAGCCTTGTGGCTGACGTCTCTTTCTTTCTTCCTCTCTCTTCCCTTCTACACTTCTACACTTCTACGCTTCAGCGCTTCAGCCAAAACGTATACCGAATTCTATAGTATAAGTAATACTATAGAATTTGTCCACATAGGTATCTATGTCATAGATGGCTACATGTAAGGAGATAATAAATAGAAAATATAGAAAATCCACAGGCATCCTACAAGTACAAGCACCTTCATATGTATACCCCACCCAACACTTGCAAATTGAATACACTATACCTTGCCTTGACCAAATGGAGCCAAAGTGAAAGTGAGAGCTGAGCTATAATGGAATAAAGAAAGTGGATAAAATTTAAGAGTAAGTTAAGAAGGAAGTCCTTGGTTCCCTTTCCTTGCCTCGCCTCCCCTTGTGTCTTGATTGTGAGCAGAATAAAATAAATTGAATAATTGAAATACGGACACGGCCACAGACACCGACACCCATCGAAAACCAAACCGAAACCGACCCAAACCGTTTTCATAGGATTGGGGAGAGAAAAAGTAAATCTAAATCCAAGCCAACACCAACACCAACCACCAATACATACATACACATACACATACACCAGTACCAGATCCAATATGAAAGCCCAAGTGAGAACCCAAGCCAAAGTGGAAGTTGAAGAAATGGGGAAATGGGCTTAAGTTTCCATCTTGGACGCGGAATTAAATTGAACTACACATTGACATTACATTACTACCTACACGCTACTCACAGAGGAACTCTGGACCAGAACCAGAACCAGAACCAGAACCAGAACCAGGACCACGTGGGGAGGTAAAGTAGAGCAGAGTGAAAGTGACTGGAGAGCTGCATGGGCCGAGGCAGGCCATGTATTCCCATCTGACTTGCCTCTCCGCTCTCTTCCATCCATTAATCCATTCTATGGACGAGAATTAATTTCCGTTCTCATAAACACACGGACCACTCTTTTGTTTAAAATGGGGTGAGAGTAAAGTGAAAGTATGTGCACATGGACATGAACTCCGTTCAACTAACTACCATAGTCAAAGCCAAAGCCAAAGCCAAAGTCAAAGCCAAAGCCAACTAATGCTCCCCCAACGACTGTCGCCCATCCACAATCCACCACAGTGTCAAGTATTTCGAGCAAAACCAAACTGTGCACAATCCACAAACATGTACTCTCGATTCGACTTGGATTTCAATTTGCGTTCTCGGCTTTGGTTTTCAGGTCGGCATTCCATGTGGACAAAATGGTTCAAGTTAGGGTTCAAGTTCAGTTTTCAGTAACCAAGTGGATTCAACTGACGACTATCTTCCCTTCTCCAAGTCTAGAAGGTACACTGTGAACAAAGCATAGTTAAATGAAAATCTTCACATCTTCAGTGCACCATCTCCACACGGATGGAAAATAAAATCGTATCTAGTCTACGGTAAAGGAAGTAGAAGTTACAGATATAGATTATGGGAATCGAATTATACTACCTACTAATACTGACCACACGATCCTTCGTCTCTCCATTAAAGTATAAAAATGCTCTTTAGATGCTCATCCTATGATGCGCTCCCTCCCAAGGTTTTGCAGTGTTTGGGATGGAAGTTAAGGAAATGAAAGAGGAAGAGAGGAGAAGGGAGAGAGTGTGTAGACATACTTGAGAAAACCTGATTGTTCTGATTGTATTTTATGGTTTTGAATTGGTGGTCTTGCAGAATCAGAAATGGTCCAAGCCCACAACCCATTACCGTCACCGTAAATAACTTGTCTTCAATTCATTTTAGCCCATTTTCCCCGCATTCGCCCTTCCACACACGTTCACTCTCCCTTATATGGTCGTCCTCTCACTTCCACAATCGCAAAATGTATTCCCACATTCCCACAGCCCACTTCTCCAATCATTCCTTTTCAGCCTGTCCGCTTAAATCCTTAAATGTTTTAAATGCTTGTCCAGTCGACACCAAAGCAACTTGGGCAAACTATGTATGTATGTCTTTTATACATTGTCCCTACCTACATACCAATACTACCTACATCTGGTAGTGGCTTGGCTGGAATTGGAAAGAATCCTTTAGACTCAAATTAATCCTGAGCGAATAAGGGAATGGGTAGCGAGTAGGAGTTTGGAGTTGGATGCAATATGCGATTCTCCTCGCAGTCTTATTCTTTGCCTCAGGGTGCAGTCGACTGCTTATCAACCAAACTGTATAGAGCTGCAACAAGCTTAATTTATCCTCTGCTCTACTTTCCGCACATTCTTCCCACCAACACCATTGGGGTTTCCAAACAAAGCAAAGGAAAGTAAAGCAAAGCTGAGAGAACAAGAAGGAAACTAGCTCGAATCAAATCCGAGTTTATGTCAACTCCACTTCGATTACAAATCTACGCCAGAATGCCAGAAATGAGGGAACTAAGCCTGGAGGTTTAGACTTTGCAAGTATCCGTGTTAACTACAGTATGCATTTATAGATACATAATAAAGATGTAGCTTCCAGCCATCTACCTTCGTTCCTATACTAACTAAGTGCTTTTTAAATTCCCAGTAGCTTTCCATGTTAGTATACATGTATTAGATGCAGTTTTTTTTTGAAAATACAGGTCTCCGTAAAATGTAGGTTTCATCAGCTCTCTCTCTGCATTAAATCCTATTTACACTTGTTCTAGTGGAGTGTTTAGCAAAAAAGAGTCCCAAGAGGATGCAACCATAACCAGAATCAACTGTCTCGTTTAAATAATTTAACTTGCAACCCCCCTCTCTCTCTCGCTATCTCTTCATTCTATGTATGTTGCGCACTTATCGTTCTCGTGGTGCATCTCTACAGTAGATCTGTACGTCTGTACATTCACAAAATTCTATTAGGGATTTCAAAATTGTGCCGGTATTTTATAGCAATTCCGCGGTTTTGAGCAAGATACTAGAGATTATAATTGCAAGACTAGGGAAATAGTTATGTAGGTACACTCCAATCAATTGTTTGAGTGTGTTTACTGTTCAGAAACTCAAGAGACCAAAATGGTATTTTGAAAAGGTCAAGGCTTTTCAACATAATTGTAGTTCTACCTTTAGGAGGGAGGTAAATTGGGACATTTCAACAACAAAATTAATGTAATTATTTACACGCTCCACTTTGTCTGTTCACCGACGATGACGAACTGCAAATTGTAAAAACAAGGGAGTTTTTAAAAAGAAGAAAATGCATGTAAGAGTAAAACACCAAAAAACTACTCGTAGCCGTAACTCGTTTCTTTCAGTCAGAATGCACCATCACAAACGCATTAAAAATACATTTTGCATTGCGAGACTAGCTTTAAATTTCAATAGGTAGGTACTTTTGGTCTGTCTTAGATGTATCCTAACTGCGTTCATGATATCAAAATTACCTTTACTTACTAAATGCAAGTAGTAGATTTTTGGCTCATTAAATTTACAAAGTATACTAAAAAAAACTACGATTTTATCTGATTTAGACCTCTGAAAGTTTTTCCTGTGTATATGATGATTGTTTTGACTTTGTAGATGGTTTCTTGAATTTCAAAAATTGCTCTTTATGTATGTACCTACATACAGCATGATTTATCAAAATACTGGAAATTCTTTTGCTGTGAAGTACGGAGGCGGTTTATGTGAGTGTGTTGTATGATAGAAATGTTATGGGACGGTTGTTGATTGAATTCTTTACAGATGGGGCCGACGTCCAGCATTCTTTATCTTTTTAGGAATTCAATGTTTCTTCGGTGTGGCCACTGGATTCGCCTTTGATTTTTGGTCGTGGTTGATCACAAGGATCGGTGTGGGTTTCACAGTCCCGGCCATCACCGGCACTCCATTTGTCCTTGGTGAGTTTTAACTTTCACTTGCATTTCATTTGCTTTCAGCTTTCACCTTCACTTTCGCTTTCGCTTTCGCTTTCACTTCCCTCCTGCCACATCACTTTGATCGGGAATTTCCGCAGTACTCTCTCACCAGTACTTTCCCCACTACGAGCATGTCATTTGGTAATAATTGTAAATTGTAAATTGTTATGAGGCTTCTACTATATATGTAGGTACATTTGCCTTTGTGCATGTCAAGTGCATAGATACTACATGTGTACATAGTGCAGAGCAAGGATGCCAGGGCACAAGTGGGAGGTAATTATGTGAGCAGAGTGGCTACCAATGAAGCAACTCAACTTTTCTCGTTCCAGCCATCCGATCCTATAAGCAGTCATTTGCATTTTCATATTCGTCCATTTACCGTTTGTACTAATATAGGCAGGTGCTTACCAACCCGACACAAAGTCAAGTCAAGTAAACACCACTCAAATGCATACCGTGCAATTTATTACAATATTTTCCGCAACACATTCAAACAAACATACAAGAAACTTTTATTATTATTAATTCTGTCGGTGCGGTCAAAGTACTGCAATATCCTCTTTCAACCGAGCACACAGCACGCCATTTCCATTTGTGCCATTATTGCAAATGTAAAGCGTTTTTCTTTCCCATTCAGTAATTAATTAACCCATGCACCTACATGTATTATGTGTACAGGGCTTCAAAGTTTTCATGGCTGCTCCTACTCGCTAACCTTGAAATTAACTCTTGAAATGCTAAGGGGCTTTGCATAGTTTATGTTGTGATACATTAAGTATAGTACAGATGGGTAGGGTATGGGCAACTTTGTACGTAATTAGGGCAATTTCCCCAGCGACGTGAGTATGGAACATTTTAAACATCTGCTGAAGAAAGACGCAGTTGAAACGCTTTTCTTAAAAAATATCAATTACACTTTGTAATAGTTCTAACTAATGATATCATGAATTTTAGTGAAATTTAGTGTTTGTGAGATTAAAATGTTTACTATTTTGTGAAAAACATTTCTAGGTATAGATTAGGTACTTTATACTTACCTATTTAATGATATTAGCAACAGTGACTTTATACAGTTATTCTATCTTTTTCTTTCTTTTATCCTTTGCACTGTCCAATAAGTCATTTTTTCTTATTCTCAAAACGAACTGAAACCTTCACATTTCACAACACACGAGGACTTTGCACGATGCCCTTTAGATGCACCTTTGATGCTTTCTATACACACTTTAGATTTTTAGATTCACTTCTTTTAACTTGCGATACATACATTCGAACTGCACTCTTAATTTTCCTAAATTAGAGGTTTGTAGCATTATAGATGAACCACTTTTTACGGTTTATATGTGCGCCAACGTTTTTGGCGTTTTAGATACACTGCACTAATATTTAGCTTTTGAACCTTTGTCCAAATTTTCGTTAGTAACTTTTTGCTTTGCTTTGAAAACATGCATTTAGACGTTTTTGAACCCTTTTCAAAGTAAAATTTAAGACTTGTTGCACTGTTTTGAAAATATGCATTTTGACGATTTTGAACCTTTTTCAAAATAAAATTTCAAGACTTAAGGCGCATCTTCACTTCACTTTAGCAACAAAGTGAAGGTAAAGTTTCTACTTTGTGGCCATAGCACCGATAAGTAAAACTCTATTGCATGGTCACAAAGTAGAAACTTTACCTTCACTCGGCTGTTAAAGTGAAGTGTAGATAAGCCTTTATTGCACGTTCTTGATAACAAGCATTTAGACGTTTTTGAATCTTTTTTAATACATAATTTTGTACCGTTTTTAAAACCTTTCTGAAGGAGTCTTGAACCTTTTACAAAGCGCATTGTTGTCACTTTTGACACTTTATCGAAAACCTGACTGTACTCTTTAAGAAACTTTCGAAAATGGTTGTGTATACTGTAAAATATTGATGCATGCAACACGTTAAAACTTTACTCGTTTTTAGAATATTATGAGTGGCACGTTTTATTGCACCAGTTTTTACACTGTACAAGTCCTGAGATACATTTTTACCCATTTTAAGATTATTTAGTTATTACCGTGTAAATACAAAAGACCGGGGTTCTATTTCAGGTTTGAACTTTCAGACCCAGGTTACAATCGAGGCCCTTGAATTATTCCAAGAACTGCTGTATTTACTCTGTTTTGCATTTACGAAATTCGCTAGCTCCCCGCAATGAACCTGGTTTCTCTCAGAACGTAAACGAGCCCATTTTGCACCAGAAATAGGTATCTTCAAGGACGTCCGCATGCAACAGACAGCCAAAGAGAGAGAGAGAGAGAGAGAGAGAGTAGCATCAAATAATTAAGAGGTAGGCAAGGAGGAGCTATTGAGCGGGTCTAGAATTGATAACGTTACATTCACAAGCAAATCAAAAGGCAAAGGCCTTGGAGAGACAGAGAGGCTCAATAGCTTGTTATACTTGTCTTTGTCATGGCTACAAAGCTGCCTCTACTCACGTCAGCAAACTATACGACGTAGGTATAAATCACAAAGGAAGCATTAGCCACACACACACACGCACACTTACCTATACCTTGAGTAGGTATCTTAAGGTAGGTATGCATACATAGAGAAACAAGAAAAGCACACAATTACCTTTCTTTGCCACATAATACGTAGATAAAAGAGCAAGGGAATAAAATAGCCGGTTAATGGTTAATTGGCATCGGAGGCATTTAAGCATTTTGGGTATTTTGGTATTTTGGGTATTTGGCTTGCCTCTGTTGTACATCAGCCTCGTTAAGTGTATCATAAATGGTATTCTCCCCTCCATCCCTTCCCATTGTTTCCCTTCTTGACTCTCTCAAACTCGCAATCGTTTGCTGTGATGAGCTTAATAGGAGAAAAGAAGCAAGTTAATTACATTAAAATCTACTCTTCCATCTTCGCTTTCTCCCACTTTCTCCTGCTCTTCTCTTCCTCTGCTTTCTCCTCTAATTTCGCTCTTCCTCCCCAGTCATCTGCCTCCTGTCACAAGTTGCCCAAACTTTTACTCACACTGTACTAAAGTACCTCCCTATACTTCGCATAGGTAGGCACTTTATATACCAATACATATTACGTTTACTTACAAAATTTCTTCCTGTCTTTTGCACAAGAAGAACCAGTTGGTGTGGATAATAACTAAGACATGTAATATACGTAATCGTATATGCCTTTATTTATGTGTATATCTCAAATCCAAGCATACCTTCTCTATTTCCCGTTTGCCACCATAACAGTTTTTCCCCAGTGCCTGCCACTCAGTGAGTCTGTCAGTCTACTTTCCTTCCACTGCACTGACAGTGTGGTCTTGCTCCACATATCCTCTTGTAGCCATCTCTCCTCATTTTCTTGCTCCATTTTAATTTACCATTGTACCACCTACTAATGTTGAAATATCTATTAAATATGTTTTCCTTTGATTTAGAGTAAGGTGTAGACTAGATAGAGTACGTACACTGTAAAAGCTTGTGAACCTAAAACGCCAAAAACCTACGTATGTACTATAAATGAACGCAGTTTAGATCTACATGCAATTAAGTTCATCTAAAGCGCATCAAAGCATCTCAAGTGTATCTAAAATTCATTAAATTGACTGAATTTAATACTCATCTCAATGTCCAAGTTGCGCTTTTAATGCGTTTGTAATGCTTTTCGTATGTTTCAAAATGATCAAAATAGGAAAGGGATGG
>JAAXYX010005485.1:0-10844 GCA_036851915.1 Ptenothrix huangshanensis | reverse complement strand
AAACGTATTTTTGACTTTTTTTCAAAAAGTTTTGATCCTACAACAAAACCAAAGGCAGATTCCGAACGAGCATGGTCGAAAGTACCCAGTCATGTGGTTTTTAGCGCTCCCACGGTCCAATTTCATTTTCTCCTCCCTCTTGACCTTCAAAAATAAATCCGTAAAGTTTTTTGGTATCGGGTGCGGCTTTTTGAAATCCTTACGGATTCAGTTTTTTGTTTGATTCCCTTGCCAATCATAACGTAAGAACTGAAACCGTAAAAACTGTAGAGTATTGGGCATACCGCTAATATATACTAAGTACACAACGTCAAAAGTGTTCTCGTCACATTTAACATATACTTATACCTATAATAATAATTAATTACTTAAAATGAAATGCGGGTTAGAAAATGAATAATAATAGTGTCAAAGCGAAAGATGGAGAACGTCATACCATTACCGCCGCTGATGTACCCCAGACTGGGGAGTTATCGGAATTTGAACCCAGGCGTAACTTGCCGTTTATTCCCCGCCAAGCACTCCTACAACTTATTTTAGCTTTGTAAAGATTCAATTACAAAAGTAGACTTTGCAAACTAAACTTGGTATCGATGTGCATAATAAATGCTTGCAATTTTGAATGTTTGCATGTCAAAAGATTCATAGCACTGTAAGATAACAATTATTAACAAGAGTGAGGAACATGAGTTTGAAGTTAGCTACATGGTGTACCAAGGATAAAGGTATTCATTGTTCATGTCTCGTTGTAATCTGATAACTTGTTTAAATCATCATATAAATATATAATTGGTTGTGACTTAGTTGTTGAATCTATAATTTATAGTTTGTCTTCAGTCAGCTTCCACAATAATTATGAATTATGACTAATTAGAATTGACAGTAGAAATAGGAATACGACGATAAACCACTTGCGAAAGGAAGGAGTAGGCTTATCGTAAAGTTACAGTCAACAGTTGCAGTTGCAATTGCAAGTGAGTTAAGTCATCAGCTGTAGCTGTGTGGTGTATAGTAGGTTGTTTTGTTACGCACAATAATGACTAACTCTATCTAAAATACTGGTATTATCTGATCTTGTGTCATGCAGTGTGCTATGATTATCGGCAACTAAGCAATGGCTAATAAATAATAAATGGTGGTAAATAAAAGTTGGATTGTACTGTCAATCGGTATATAGTTCACATTTAGTTAGTTTTTCGAGTTTTGATGAAGTTGGGTTGACTGAAATGATCACGTCTACAACTACTCCTACTAAATAAATACACCAACTCCCAAAACCGACCCTCACTTGCTGTTACTACAATTGCGAACTACGAGACTAGTAGGAGACTAGTAATAGGACTAGAAGCACTGCACATTTGGCCTGGAAGACATCCAGTATTGGACGCCTGAGTCCTGAATCACAACACTCGAAAGTTGTCCAAACTCCAAGTCAAACTTTCACACTCGATGCAGTCAGTCAGTCAGCCTGCAGAGCCTAGCTTCGCAAAAACGGTAACGGTAGCGGTACAGCGGTAACGGGATACCGAACGGGGAACGGCAACGCACCAAATTAAAAAAACCAAAACCTCTCATCGAACCTATTCCTTCACATCTTCCTTTGATACGAGAATTGCGACTTTGCAACGATGATTGAAACTTCTTCGTATCATCTTCTGCTCATGAACATGCACCAACCAAAGAACCAAGTTGCGCGACTTGCTTTCCTTCGCAATTGCTTGCAAATTTTATGTTCGGGACAACACATTCACATTCCTACCCGTAGACTTTAACACTGTCGCAACAACCGTGCGTGGGCAACTACAACTACTTTTCCCGGGTCAAACAGAAACCTGAATCCGGAGAAAGCTTTCTCTCCACTCCTCCTCTTCGATCTCTCTCTCTCTCTCTCTCTCTTCTCTACCTCTCTCTCTCTCTACCTCTCTCCAGGTACGAGATAGAGTGAGCGACGGATGAGGATTTCAATCCAGAAGCAAATAACGTAGAAAGTCAAGCAATTCCAGCCCACTCGATGCTTACCAACTTGAAACTTACATTCCTATTCCAAGGTCAACAATCGTTTCATCCGCTGTTATATTGTTTGTTAGCTCGAATTGGAATCAAGTATCCAACATACCTTCTTCATCTTGCAAATTGTGAGTTACACTTAAACTCACCCCAGGCTTATTTTTCACCAACATTATATTAGTTTCTTCGCTCTCCCTGCCTAGTGTATATTCGCAGTAGGTAGCTAAGTAGGTTAGGTATTTACTAATCTAATCCTAAACTATGTGTGGTTGTAAAAGTATTGCATTTCAAAATCTCCATGATTAAACACTATACGAACATGAGGAAACATGGGCGGTACTGCATACTACATACTGAATACATGATTGCACTTAACTATAAGTGTAAATTTTCACCAGGGCGTAGTTGTAGTTGTAGGGTACTTATACTCGAAAATAAATTAATGACAAATATACGAAAAAAATATAGCAGCTTCTATCACTACATAAGAGCTTATAAGGCTGAGCGCTAATTCAGTGAAAAACGTAAATAAAATAGGTGGAATGTAATGAGAAAAGACCACTTCCATCCTGGGTGCTAGTGGCATACATGATTTGTTTTGTACAGGTTCGGTGTGGAATCGGGAGGAACGTCATAAAAAGAGGAAACCGAAGTGGGTAAGTACATATACGGTATGGTTGCCAGGGCAGGATAAAAAGTTAAGATGTTATTTGATATTTTCGGATGGTAGCCTTGTTCTTGTTCAGTTCCTTGAATTGAATCAAGTATGAAATTGAAATTAAAGCAGCGTACAAGAGGTCAAAGAGTAGTTGAAACAAGAGAAGGGGTTCGGGCTTTCGGGGTTGAGTTAAAGGAGACTGGGAGAGACTCGGGTGGCGACTGGATGGTGGGAACGGGAACGTCGGAGAAAGTCAAGAGCCTGACTCCACGTTTTGAATGCGCTTTTGCACGGAGAAAGTGCAACTTCTGTGTGGCTCGAGCAAACAAAACCTATATAGATAGTGAATCATACCGTCAGAAGGTATGGGAAGGTATACATGGTGTGCAGAGTGCAGAGTGCGCATAGAAAGATAAATGTCGTATATAGGTGCTTGTGAACATTGTAGATGTGATGCTCGAAGCTGACTGGGATGCACTGTAGAGAGACGATGACTGTACTTTGAAAAGGAAAGTACGGTAGCCTACTTGGGCTTGACTTGAATGGTTTAGTTCACAAATCCGTCGACGACGAACAGTACCGATCCTGTAGACTTGAAAAAGTCGAAAAGTCCTGCCTCCTCCCCTCAAAAATTGACATTTCAGACACAGCTTACTTTATTCGTATTTTCATCCCAACAACATCTTTCCTTCCTAGTCTGTTCCCCAGCATAACTCTTGAAATTATTTGTCTCGAAATACTTGTTTACGACTGCAAGAGCATTTGGTAAGAATTTTTGTCAATAATTTCATTTTGCAACTATTTCTTATTTTGGCTGATTTTAGTTGCCAGCTTTCTCAATTTGAATTACCTACCTGAACACATCTCATGTAGCTTTGCAAAGATGAGTCATATAATTAATGAACAACCTCGTTGACACATTCAACGTTACTAGTTTATTTTTATTCATTAAAAGTTTACAATTCACAAGACCCCTGAAGAAGGAGCATAGAGACAGAGACATTGCAGTGCAGTTGCATCGCATCGCTCTTGAAGCGATCGTGTTCCAGTAATTTATTTTGAGAGGACATTGGACGTGCCTGCAAATAAGTAGTGTTTACCTTTATAAATATATCTTCTGCAGGTGTTTTATTTTCGGTATTTTTCTCTGAACTTGAGTTCAGTCGCATTGACTTTTGTAAAATGCAGTTCGACATTATTCATTATTGATTATTATTGTGATTCTGGATGGGGTATAATAATTTAGGTGTATAATAATACTGAGTACACGGTGTCGCCCAACTACATTTTGTTTTTTTTAGTATAATAGATAGTGTATAATTGTCTATATGCAGTTATGATTCGAAACTTATGTTGTATGCATTTAAACTTTCCATTTCAGAATGTACCTTGTGATCGCGAAAAATGTCCCTGAACGCAAAGAAAGTCGAAGAAGCAGCGGAGCATATTCGGAATGCTGAAAAGAGGTTATTAATGAACGTATTCATGATTCATGACGCGTTTTAGATATATTTAATTCACAATTTAACAGTTTATATTTGGGTTTTTTACTTTCAGTCTAAAGACGTCGTTACTTAAATGGAAAGCTGATTACGAAATCGCTGCAGATGAATATAATAAAGCTGGTAACTTGTATTTACTGTTTCACTCCACTTTACCGTTTATACTTTCTCGTTAACTCGTTATTCAGGATGTAGTTAGATTGAAATTTTTATTGCCTTTCCAGCTACTTGCTATAAGAGCATTAAGTCATATCAAGAATGCAAAGATTGCCTGTTAAAAGCTGCGGAATGCCATAAGCAAAATCGAAGTTTATTCTCAGCAGCCAAGTGCATGGAACAAGCGGCACTTATGTGTAAAGAACTAGGAGAATTGCTGGAGATCGGCAGACTAGGGGAAGAAGCTTGTCACCTGTATCAACAACATGGAACACCTGATTCCGGAGCACTTTGCTTAGACAAAGCTGCAAAAATGATAGAAGTTCAACATCCTGAGCGAGCAATTGATTTGTATCGGAGAGGAATCGATGTCGTGATGGTTAGCTAATTAGAAATTAATCACATATCAACGTCTACAATTGAACTTCTATAATGCAGTTGATATATTATATATATATATATCTATATATATATATTTCTCTTATGCATAGATTGAGGACAGACCTAGACAAGCAGCCGAGTTTTGCTGCAAAATGTCGAGACTATTGGTCAGGTTGCGCTTGTAAGTTTTAGTTACTCCACTAGTACTCTCATGGTTTTACAACAAACGTGAACTTTTTAATCTACTTTTTTTAATCAAGTTTAAACGGGTTGCTGAACTGGATTGTTGGAATTTAGATACGATGAAGCAGCGGACGCAATAAGAAGAGAAATTAGTCTGAATCAACAAGGGGAAAATATTCCAGCGGTTGGAAGGCTCACCGTGGCTCTTGTTCTTGTTCAGTTAGCCCGAGAAGATTATGTGGCTGCCGAGAAGGCTTTCAAAGAGTGGGGAACTTGCTGTGAACTGGAAGAGGTTCAGACCCTGGAAATGTTACTTCGAGGTTATGATGAAGAAGATCCTGAAGTTGCTCGTAAAGCTCTGAATAGTCCTTTTATTAAGCATATGGACATCGAGTATTCAAAGTAAGTGATTACTTGATTACATTGCTGTAAGCCGAAATTAGGTAGAAAAATTGCTACGCGTACATGTTCTTACACTAGTAAATTGTGCGAACAATTTGTTCATTAAGACATCATTTATTTGATTTAAATTGCACAGGCTTGCTCGTGATTTACCCCTTCCAGCTGGTTTAGTAGAGCCTCCAAGATCTCAAGTAAGAGAAAATGCCGCTCCTAGTTACAAATCGGTTTCACAGAAATCTCCCGGAGATGCAGAAGGAGGTGATGGAGACGAAGGAGGGTTGTGCTAAATTATTACCTTAAGTTCATTCCAATAATAACACTTAAATTCATAGACGCGGGAAACGTGAAATTCTTCTGGTGGATAGTTTTCTTCTGTAGGCCTAATAACTGTGTAGCTACTAGTTTTTTGAGTTCCTTTCTCCATTGCTGTTTCTAATAGTATAATTAGCATAAATAATATTTCTATTCCGTGTCATTTTATTTTTTCAAAAACTCTGTGCTCTTCATCATGTGTATCATGCACGACGTGCACACTTACATACATTGTGATTCTCTAAGTTAATCGAAACTTGACACTTCTATTAATACCTTTCGTTTTGTTTTCTCAATCTAAAAAGTCTAGTCGATTCGAAAAATATTGATCAATCAGTCTGTATCACTGAATTCTATAATAAGTATGCATCGAGCATAATACAAGCTTTCCTCATTATTAAAATTTAGGAATCAAATGCATAAAAATACGCAATCAAAATTAATCAAACTCTAAAGTTTAGAAAGCAAAGAAATACAAATATTTGATAAATTATCTTAATACACAGTAAAGCTATATAAAACCCTCAGTGTACATACTACCATTACATAACGGATTGCAAATTGCCATGTGAATATTTGGATGAATCCAGGAATCACTCCGGCGTCCTAAGCGAAGGCAGTACACAATTTTAGGGTTCTTAAAACACGAAAACGAAATTTAAAGTGGGGAGGGACCATTCATATATGAAGACGTCCGCACTGTAGAGGAGGAAGGGTCAGGGTACGAGCCAATGGTCACCAAATGTTTAAGAATGTGAGAGAAAGTAGGAAATAAAATCGACACAAAAGAAATGCAAAGAAAGGAAACTTTGCAGGCTATAGTCCTTTTTGTTGCACTTCTTTTTTTCGAGTTGGCATTAAATTAAGCCCACTGGGTTTACAGATCTGCTAGTAAAGCCTAACATCGTATGTAAAGGGATTGACAATACGGTGGACCTTCTTTTATTATTGGTACAGCGACACGGAGTAAACCAATCATAAGGTATAGTAAAGGGACGAATAACTTTCTCCATTGGAAATTATGTAATAAAGAAGTAATATAAGCTTTCGAGAAATTTCTCTTACAATTATGAACGATGGTCGTTCTTAAACTAATTAAATTGTAAGAGATATTGCCGAAGTTTTTTACTTTTTTTCTTACGAATTGTAACTTTCAGCGATCACAATTACCTGTCCTTCCACTAATGTTAACGTTAAGGAAGTGTAAATTATGAGCCTTTTCGACGTGCTCCACGCGGATTTACGTTTGCAAAACGAGGATGAAAACGTTCGAGGACATTTCTCACTCTTCACTTCTTTATAATAACCCGAAGTGACATAAGACAAGGGTGAGAAGGGGAAAGTTTGATTCAGTTGAGATGGAAGGAGAGATCTGAAAATTTGTTTCTATTTTGTGATAGCGTCATATAAATATGTGAATGGTCCCTAAATTTTATGAAGTTGTTTGGACCTAGATTGGATCCTCAACATTTAATCAAAATAATAAATTAATATACCTAATTAATCAATTAATTAATTAACGTCGGAACTGTACATAATTAAACTACAAAATAATCTGTAAAATTAATAATTGAGAATACAGTATTATGTCTAAGTAAATTATTATTGCCATTATATTAGTTAACCAAAATATATCGTAAAGTAGTTAGTTAGTGCTATTAGCTTTACATGTAGTTGCTAATATAAAGCATGCTCATAGGTTATTAAACATTATCAGCCATACCCTTAAGGGAAATTTGAAATTTAAAGTCGAGTTCAAATCTCCAAATCAACGGTTGAGCACTTGAACATGCTTAGTCTCAGAAGATTAATTCAAAAAATGTTATTTAGACAAGAAAAGATTATTGTTACGCTTACTATGATTATATTTCAAGTTAATCGTGTTACTGCACGATCAAGGCAAAGGATACCTAGCTTGACCAAACCTTTTTCCTTGAATACATTTTACCTCTTGTTGTGGTATCAAAATATATTCTGTTTAAATCCTAAGAAAATCGTTACTGCAAATTATTTTGTAAAAATGTGGAATGTAAAATTATTTATTAAATACTTATCGCAGCTTCATCATTTTATGGATCACAGTATCTCTCGTTCTAGTGGATGAAACAATGTAATGCATCAATAGGTAACTACGAATCTCACCTGTCTAATCTTTAGCTAATCGATTCACTAATCGATTTTGGAAAGATCACCCACAACTTATAACAAATATCTAATTACAGTGAATAGATACTTAGAAATATTCCAAGAAAAATATGAAGTTGTGTATGCTCACAAACTTGTAACTACATATTATAAAACTAAACTACCGTGTTTTCTTCGTCTAAGTAATAATGACTCTATATAATTATAAATCATGCAAGTTAAAAGCAGTCAAAACTTATTCCTCCAGTAAACTCCAGTTACAATAAAATGGCAATGGTAATCACAGTGATAAACTGTAACAAGTATATATGCACTGCACTATTCAATATTAACTATAACAATGACACATTACTATGATCATGAATATCCAACTCAAGAATAAAATTAAGATAATAATAAAATCCCAATTGAATTATTTTTTCTCCTTGGAGCCATATGCACGATACCATGGTATGAAACGCCAAAAGTTTGACACTGTCAGGTTTTGTTTTTATTTTAGCTACTTCCAGGATTACAATGTTGAATTTGAACAATTTATTTAAACTAGCCACGGTACATCAGTGGTACCGTACCGACGAACATCATATATCATATTGCATATAATACCAAAATATTTATGCCTGTATCTGTAACTATCTAAATATATTTGATACAATGCTACACGGAGTTTAATTTAATCGAGGTTGACTTCAGTATTTCTCATTTATAGCATTTAGTAGCCTTCTTCATCTAAAGTTTGGTTATACAATACAATAATTACGATACCGATAGAGGTGGAAAGGCACACTGTATTAAATAGGTTGTATTTTGTTTTTTTAAACAAAATCATACAGCATTAAAGAAAAATGAGTAACTCATATATTTACTATTTGCGATTCGCATAATAATAAATGTAGGTAACTTATTACAATTACGAATATAGAGTGCCATTATTACAAGATACAGTTGACTGTATATTGCTTTTCAAGGTTGATTGCCTTTAGTACAGGAATTCCAAGTTCTCATGCATCCCTTACTTTTACATATTTATTTAGTTATCTGCTTTTGTTTTACAATGTATATATGTATCTCTTTTTCCCTGGATATCTGAACCTAATAATAAAAACGATAACTTTTTGCATTTTACTTTTTAGTTCTTGTACTTGAAATAGTAGCTCATTTTACATTCACTTGAAGAATCACATTAAAGCATTCTATTTAAATGCAGCATTTTATATTTATCTTTATGTTTCACATGATATCGTACAACTTTGAACTTTTCTTATGTATTACTTCTTTTTACCTGTAATCGACGCAAGTTTTTATCTTTCAAGATTTTAGTTGTAAGATACACTATAATTATATACAATATATAATATATATACAATTTCCCTTAGTGGACAGGTTGGATTTAGATTGTAGTACGGTCGCAGTAAATTTACTAGTACGCAATACGTTTGATAGTAATGTGTTAACTCTACGAAGATCGGGAGCGGTTATAAAGGATGTATGTATGCACCATAACGGGGGAGCGGAAGTTTACCTTGACAGTAGTGGGGAAAACATCAGGGATATACCGAGGCAAATGGAAAGAGATCCAAAATCTTCATAGTTTCATCCTTTATGACCGCTCCCTTACATAGGTACAATCCCAGAGGGTTTTTAAATGAAATTATTTTGCTCGAATGTAGTTCCATGTAGATCCAAATCCAACAACATCATGTTCTAAATTACAACAACTAGCAAGTTAGCAGAAAGCTTTCAAAACTGGCGAAATTATGCCACACTCATTACAGAGTTCAAACAAAAGTAAAGTCTACAGCCAAGTACACTAATGTTCTTGAGTTTTTTACACTACTACTGTCCAAAATGGCCACTTTTGGCAAGCATACATGTATGACTGCGGTTCCAATTCAGTCCGCTTAATTTTCAAAGAATGTCATGTGTCATCCTTTATGATCACGCTCTAAGTTAACAACATGAATCGATATTTAAGTAATCAAATGACAAATATTGAAATTAGTAATGACGAATTGAGACTCCAAATATGATGACTGAAATATTTAAAGCTCTTCTTCTTACTTTAAAGTCCTCCTGGTTTTTATAGAAATACATATAGATAATATCAATTGTTCTGGTTGTTAGCAACTATGTGTATAGTTGTTTGTAAAGAATATATAATTTCTGATTTGGACTTACTGAGAGACTATATATACGCTTTTTTGTAAAAGATATAATTCCTGGTAGTGATAATTATACGCATTTTTACTAACTACACATTTCGTCAACCGTTATTCTTTTCTTTACACTACCTATATGTAGGCTACTAATAATTAAATCTTATAATGTTTGCATTAGTCTGTGAACAGGTACGTTGTTCTGAGCTTGACACAGTTAACAGAATTTGCGAGTATTTTTCCTTGAAAGGTATAGTTACATTAGTTTTTAAATCTATTACGCAAATCGATGTGTGTGGTTAGTGTACCACTCCGCCCTCCGCATGGGTAAAAATAAAGTGTCAACTTTGTCACTTTGAAGGTGTCATCTCTATATTAATCGTAAGTGCGCTAACAAAATATAGTCACTTACCACAATTTTCAATTTTTAGCTGCTTTGAGACGCGATTTAAGAAATAGGTAAATTCCTAAATTCCAATACAGTACATATATACATATGTAAGACTAACATCAAATTAGCCTGCAAATTCATTCTGTAATTTTAATTAACACGTCTCAAACGCATTTTAAATTATTGGATTGTAATAACTACAATTATATTTACAACGCCATAAACGATTGTTCTGGAGTATTATTATACTTTTAAATTTGACTGTACGTATCTGCAATAATGGTTCCAAATATGTAGTACATACCTACACGTATGTATAATGTACAAGGGTCCGTAATATCTGTGTGTAGACGCTAATTATAACGATTTGTTTCTGTAGTCGAAAAATCCTTTGTTTAAACAACTATATATATTTTTTTGGAAAAATAAATATTTTGTGTCCGACAAAAATCAATAGCGGTATACCCACTGCATTTCAGATCTCACAGATTCAGATCCTACAGTCACGTTGGCATGGAGACGTGTGGAGAATTGTAGCGAGTGCCTAATTC
>JAAXYX010005484.1:0-10844 GCA_036851915.1 Ptenothrix huangshanensis | reverse complement strand
TCAGGGTGTCATTTCCAATTGTAAGTACATAACTGGGACACTAAAGGTCAGAGTTGAGTTGTTTCCATTTGACTGTGGCCATCCACTGTTTTCAAGTAAAGTGCCACTGATGACTATAAATAAATTGCTTGGATTTCCAAATCCCACAAAACTTTGTTTTTTATAAGATTTTTCCTTGTAAACAGATACAGAAACATACCTACCTACCTATACCTACCCATTCTTTTTTATCCACACCCACTAATCTTTAGAAATTAATTGTCTATCTTGAATTTTCCAAAGTGGAAAATTTTTCTAAGTTGGGATATTATTTTAATTTAATTTTAATTTTAATTTTGCAACAATGTATTAAGAGCGAGTTGGGACAAGATTCACTATCAAATCGAAATTCCGAAATTCCTCAGATTTGTTTGAATTACGAAGTGGAATTAAATTCCAAATACATAGTAGCTATTGTCTG
Source organism: Ptenothrix huangshanensis (assembly GCA_036851915.1). NCBI lineage: Eukaryota > Metazoa > Arthropoda > Collembola > Symphypleona > Dicyrtomidae > Ptenothrix > Ptenothrix huangshanensis. The sequence continues at coordinate 10,384 of JAAXYX010005484.1, read as the reverse complement.
CAACATCTGTCATTAGGTGAAGTAGAGTAATTATCTTTTACTTAAAGATCTCGTCTAACGTCATCAGTTTCAGTGTGACATAATAAAGGAAAACAGCCCGTTTAATTTTTTTACGATTTTGATTTTGACGAGAAAGCATTGATTTGTTAAAAATCAGAATCTCGTTTGTTGACACGTTTAAGTAGTGTATTCTAATAAGCAAATGACAAAGCATCGAGGTCGACAGAATAATTCGCCAAAATGGTTTTTGCACGTGGTTGCGAAAACCTAGTTATTATTAGAAGCTCTCGATCTATTTTTAGAGATAGGGCTTGTTGGCTAGGTGGCAAAAAATTGGGATAACCATTGCGTCATAGACTCTCAAACTAGGGCTGTCCAAGTAGCCCGTGTGTCACTGCCGAGGAATCCCGTACATTTCCGACTCGTCCCTGTGGCTCACAAAGGCAGAGGCACTAGGCACAGGCACATAGGTATCTGAGCTGCAGCTGTTTGTAGCATGGTGCTATATGGGAAGAAAGCTCTGTACAATTTCCCTCCTTTCCTCTATGACCACGAATCGCGCCAAAACTATACTAGACTTATGCTTTCCTTGGTTGTCATTGTACTGCTCTCACTAGTCAGAGGTGTCACTGATTGCAACTACTGTGTCATTGTGCTCACTCAGTTGAAACGCTGGCCTAACTTCGCAACGTTTTCACAACTCCTTTTAATTCAACCAAATAATTAATCCCATTAAATGACTATGTAATTTAAATCCAAATTTCCACGGGCTTATTTAACAACTACTGGTTAGTTGTTGGGTAGAAGAAAAAACTTGGTCTAAATTTGAGAATGCTCTTTCACTTGCTTCCTTCTCAAGGACGTATAATGCTACAATGCAAGAACGTCAACTTTTCATTTTTTTTTTCTATTTTTTTATTTAGTTTTATTTTTTTGCAGTAGGAACATTTTCGCTTATTTATTATTTTTCTTCTGCCATGATAAAGAAAAATGTAAAAGGAGTGAATTTATAAACTCANGGACGTATAATGCTACAATGCAAGAACGTCAACTTTTCATTTTTTTTTTCTATTTTTTTATTTAGTTTTATTTTTTTGCAGTAGGAACATTTTCGCTTATTTATTATTTTTCTTCTGCCATGATAAAGAAAAATGTAAAAGGAGTGAATTTATAAACTCACCTTAGTTGGTGTTGGTTCGTTGATGTAGCTTGTAAACTTGAAGGTATTTCCAGTAGCCTTTCACTTTTCCTCAAAAATTCTTGATTAAATGTCACTGACTCTCCAGTCCGAAAGAAACACTCACAAAAATCAAAATGGACTTGTAGAAATTGCAATGTAAAAAATGGGAGCATTTGCGAATCCGTTTGGCTATTGCAGATGTCCAAGAGTGACTAGAAATGTTTTATTTTGAATGTGGTGTTGACACTGAGGAGACTTTGTTGGTGAATTGTCAAGCTAAGGCTGGCTCGGTGGTTAAGTGAGAGAGAGACTTGGAATGATGTGACAGTAATCCACTGACCAAGTGAAGACTGAGGCCGTGGCCAAGTGTTCTCCTTAGTTTTACTAACAATCAAGATAACTGACGGAATAAGATCCGGGTATATTTGGGACCATCGCCAGTGAGAAACTGAACCCGGGTAGGGTTTTGAATGGGCATATTGTGAATGAAAACGAATCGGTGAATGGGGCTGAGAATGACGTCAGTAGGAATTGATTGACGGTTCTCCACGTGCCGTTCTTTCTAGGCTCTCTCCTTTGCCTCCCAGTTTCACGAGTTGTGTTCGCGTTTTCCCCGCAACCTGGCAAGCATTTTAACCTACAAGTCTCTCTCTCTCTATCTCCGTCTCTGTATCTCTCTATGTATCTCACTATGTATCTCGAAACTGTATCTGTATCATCTCTCAGACGTCTTTACGCACTCAGGCTCTCTCTCTCTCAACAATCCCCGCAATGCTTCTCATTCCTCCATTCATTTCATTCACGCACAAGCATAAGCCACCAACCTAATTGTTACGCAGACACACGTCCTTCTCGTACCTTATCCACCTCATTTCTCCTCTGCTACACCAGTACAAACAATGTCTGGAAAATTCTATTCCTTCCCAAACCTAGCTATACTCCCTATACACAATCTGTGTAGGTATATGCTGGATGCATGAATTTTTGCAATCCAATTTTTAATTTACAGTCACCACTCTAAGGTCTCTAAATACCAAGCAATTTTAGTCAAGTGGATATTTATGTCCGATTGAAAGGGTAGACAGATGACGAGAGAAGAGCGTTCAGTTTTTAAATATGCTTTTAAAACAAGTTTGACATTGCTTGTCTCACGACTGGCTTTGTAGACAATGACTGTCTGGAAACAAACCTTGTAGATCCACATACATTGCGTTGTAAATATGAAATGTAGAAATGTGGGTCAATCTTGATCAGTGGTCCAAGTTGGACACTGTAGCATTTTGGTAACTCAGACTCTCTGTCACCTCGTACCATGCAAACACCATTCCTCCAGCAATGACTTATCGTTAGTCATTATTCTGAAAAAAGGAAGCGGGAGCATAATAATAATTTTTGAGTCATTAGCTCTAATGCCATCGGTACTGGTTTAAATGGTTTGGTTTATTACAGTCTTTTTCACTCACAATACCAGCACCAGCTTATAGCGTACCAAGCCCAGTAGGAAACGTGCGTGGATGGTGTAGGAAAATGCAAGGAGAAACAATCAACACTTGTCATTCATAGGTGTACATACATACATACGTGTGCACAGTCATCTACAATCTACGATAACGTGTGCTGGTTAAAAGAAACAGTAAATTAAACCGTATCCTCTTTATTATGTCAATATCTGGTGAATGTATGCAACGCTGGAGTAAGAATAATAACACATTTCTTGGGAAAATGTTTACGATCCAAGGATTATTGACTTGTTTGGATTATTGATAATAACATGGGAAGGAGTTGTACCAGCGTTTATCAAGTCCGCTCCATCAATTACATGATCAGTCAACATCATCAATGAAAAAGTGTATTCTACATCCTCACATTAGTATTTTCAATAGAATAACTTTACTCACATTCATTATTTTTCTCCGTTCGAAAATGGGAATCATCGAACAAAATTTTGTTCAAAGATGCCTACGTAGTAGGTATTAATCATTAGTAGTCCTTTAATACTTGTGCTCTTCAAGTTCTGCTCTCCCTCTCTTTCCTTGGCCTTGGCCCACGGTACTTTTTGGGAGGTAATGTGTCCAAGTAGTTTCTTTACATTTACATCCAGTAGATAATTGGGCCATAGATGGAATTTAATGGGATAAGAAACAGCCTTGGTTTTAATCCCAGCATGTACCTACACATGTTCACCTTGGTACTCTAATTAGCCAATTTCTTGGGAGAATGTTCAAACAGTGACAGTTTTGATTTGGTGAGGAGAGAACTTAAGTCTCAGTATTCATCTATGCTTAAATCGCTGTCAGTTGTCAGCAAATAAAAATGGAAATCAATCTTGTGGTAAGGTTCTAATATGTATTTAATTGAGACTGAAGATGCAGTATCGCACCTTGGAATCCTCATTCCAGAGTATAATGCTAACAGCAATACTTTTAGAAGGTGAGTCAAATTGGCGGGCAAAGTGCCGAGTATATGTACAAGTAATAGGAACCTACAAGACACGAAATAACTGTGAGTTTAGTCTGAATTTTTCCAGCCTAATCCAACTTGCATTTTTTAAATAACAGAACTACTGCTTAATAAATCCCATTAGCAGACTGTTGAAGTTTTTAATTCCAATGGGCTTTTTATTGGAGTAAAACTAGATGCATTTTCATTTTTCTATTCATAGGGCATCATTGTCTTCACTTTTCTTTGGTAGGCTAAAAAGCTTGGTTTTGATTTCCTAGTATTAGTAATGATGTGGCAATGACTTTTAGTTTTTCACTAATCCGATTCCATCGAACTCTAATCCAATCTGATACTATGTCCCATTCCCATTTTTCGCTGTAGGTATTTTATCTACGGAACTAAACGGAGGAAAGTTGGCTAAAGTCGCAGATGTCTAAATTTATTCAGTGTTTGTTTCAATCATATAATATGATCATCGGATCTTGATACGAAGGTCGAACTCAAATCCACTTTTACTTGCCTCTTCCTATGAAAACGGTAGGACACGGCCACGGCTAGACGATGGTTTGGCTTTGGGAAAGATGCTCTAATTTGTGATTCATCTTTCTACTTTATGTTCAGCTTGTCTGTCGATTCATGAATGAATATAATTATTGCACGGGTATACGTAGAAGGTTAGCGGTTTCTATAAGGCTTTTATAAGCTAGAAGGAGCGTCTATACGTTATACTTGTGTGGAAATGGGAGTGCATGGTATCCAAGTAATATTTTGATAATTGCGTGAGTGGATCTGTATAATTATGTATGTACCTACCTGTGTGGATATGAGGGAGAAGTGTGGAGTGGCCATGATTGTATCGATTGATATTAGTGAGTCAAAGGATCTACGGAGTCTCTTCTCTCGCTCTCTCTCTGTCTCTGTATCGTACGCACTTACTGTTACTACATGTAGCTATATGCATCCGTTAAGTGTATGTAACAATGAAGAGCGCTGGGCCTAGGAAAACGTAACCATGCAAACTGGAAACCTAACCAGGCTACAAAGGTAAATACACAGCTCACCTTTCATTCACAATTTTTCTCGAGCTCTGCCTCTGCTTCATCCAGATCTCCTGCCGCGGCGAGAGTTTCCTGAGCAGGTTCACTCTTAATACGCAAAGCTGTAGGTTAAGTCTCTATACTAACGTTAGTGCAAGTATACCTTGGAGCGAATTCGAGCTGGAATACTTTCCTTCTGCTTCAAAATTCTAGCCATAGAATTCAGTTCAGGATTACAGCAAAATACTGGACAAGGCAAAATACACTTTTGTGTTTATGAAAAGAATGTGCCATATAACAGAAATAAGATTTTGCTTAGGTAGTGCAGTATACTCTTTGGTCATTCACACTAGGAATGGAGAAGGAAAATGCGCCCAGGATTATTAAATATTGATGTTATATTTTTTGTGTGCTTAATAATTATGTATTATCAACTTGTCAATGTATGCAATGTATGTGTAAGTACACTGACGAGAGTTTTGAGGAAAATATTTTTCATTTTCCTTTTTTGTTTTCAACTTTTGTGTTATTCTATTAAATTATACTACACAATAAATTGTAATTATGCTCCTTGCCATTAAATCAACGCATCAGCCCACATATCTCTCATCTATTATATGGGAGGTGGAAGGAAACAGCTACAAGTTTTTAGAATACTTTTTCCCCTTAGATAATCCTATAATAATAAGTGGCTATGGAGACTCTCTGTCTGTCTGTTCCCATTCGTCCCAGAGCCCATGCTTATTAAGTGGATCTGAAATGATGGATAAATTGCGCACTTCACGTAAAATGCAAAAAATCGTACGTAAAAGCTTCCGCCAAATTTCGAATGTTAAAATATATATTTTTGCGCTTCACGTATTACGAGAGACTTTTTTTTACGTCAAGTGCGCCATTTGTGTGATATCTACAATTTTATTTCTTCCTGAATCGATTCATGTTTCGTTCCAACTTGGAACCATCTACTAATGCTCAAGTCTTTTCCAAGTGGAGTAGATGGGGATCATTTGAAATGTTTTTATCATCGTATCCCTATCTGTTGACATTAATCCGAAAAATTGATCTGAACTCAATTGAAAAATGTCTCTACATGTTTATTCACCCTAGACTAGTCTGACGTGACGTAATATATGCAGCATCAAAGAATGACGGAGGGAGTCTGGGAAGGTGCATTATTACTTCCTATTGATACTACATAGCGAGTTAGCGCAGTTCATGCAAACTCTTTTAGACATAAAACATAAACGGCATTTTTAAATAGAGAGCAGATTTGAAATAAAAAACTGATTGAAACTAAAAAGTGGTACCACAATTATAGAAATGACGTATCTACAACAATTGTGTAATTAATACTAATTGATGAACGTTGACAAAAATATAACATAGATACGTAGCAATTAGCCGGAACAAGTAGAATTAAACTTGAGAGGGATAAGTTTCCTTGAAAATTGCCTTTACATAGAAATGTTTACGTTTTACATCAAGTGTACAATTTGTCTATTCGTAGTCTTTTAAAAACCAGTGAGTTTTATCATGTTTTCTTTTACCCACTTTGTAGCTGGTAGTTTAGCTTAACACAGATCTTTTGAACTGGATACAGGCAATCACCCAGCACCTCGTTAAATTGCCTAACAACGAAACAAACTTTGGTAAAAAAAAACAAAACCTAAATATGCTGGATTATAGAATTGTTTGCTGAGAGATTAAATGTCGAGACAAGTTGGAAAAATGATCGTGTAAATTTCAAATAATTCGAGAGTAGGTAAAGCACTACAAGTTCTGTATACTTGTTTAAAAAAACAAAGAAAAAGAAATTCGCAGTCAAAGTAAAAACACGCTGAAATGGAAATGGATAGGGATTTAAACAAGACATTGGTATAGGTATACAGTATACAGTATAAAGATATGGATCAGGGGAACGAGATAACGGGAATGCGTTTAGGTGTACAATAACAAATATAATTATACTCCTAATGCACACATTTATTAAGGTTTACCTAAGTGAAGAAAGTGATCCACGGCAACCACGTATATTTCGGGGTTTTATGTTAAGTTCTTATCTGAAACTAAAATGTGTCAGGAGACAGGTTTCTCATAATATAATTCAGTGCGGTTTAAAAAAACGTTCGATCTAGTTCTAGTTTCTTTCAGACGTCAGCAAGCAGATCAATAAAATACTAGAGATAAACTGGTACAGAATGTTTTGCTGCTGTGTCGTGTTTGCGAGGAGAAACGCCAGTGGTTTCTATCAGCCAGACTGAGAACTCGTAGACAACTCATCGCATCTTTGTCTCTCCCTCGAACAGTTGAGGACTTTCTGGCTAGATGGATTCTACACGCATCTCCGTTACTTCTCAGATCTACGCAACTTCTCATCTGCGTCTCCTTTATTCCTTTCCTTAGTCATTGAACAACAACTTCCAGACTCCGTGTAGTATGGACTTGAATGAACTTCTCAGAAGCCGTGCGATCGCGATCGCGACTGTTATTTCATTCACTCGTCGTCTTCTTTCTATTTGTAATTGTAATTAATTCATTTCCTCGTAATTACCTACATGGAACTTGATTGCTGGGATATAAAAAAGACTGGTGTTGCTTCATCAATATTTACCTTGCTTCAAGAGTCAAATTGGAGATGCAAATATGAATAAGTGCCCATGTTACCACATCGCAGCGTCATTCCTTCAAGAATTTTATTTTTCACGTTTTTTCTGAGTAGCATTAAAATAGGATGCTAAAACACAGTGCAAAGAAAAGATGTACGTTATTGTTATTGATTTGTCCACATTGGAAACTCTGAACACTATTACTAAGTAGATACATATTTTTCAGTTACTTTCTTCGGAAAAATTTAATTTGGATTTGCTAACCGTATCTGAACTAATATGGCCGATTTTTAGACTGGTTTTGGTTTAATATTTTGATTTTTCTTTCTTCAGGCTCCAGGTAGGGTGAAAGGACCTCATAGTCCAGTTTTTCTTATGATTTCTAACGGCATTCTTTGGTTACTTCATTAGTTTGCCATTAATTATTAATGCTAATTTGAATGTGTACACATAGTTAAGTAGCTAAATGCACTAAATAAAAATCATTTTAAAATGGATCCGTGATGCCGATTCAAATCAATTCTCTTGACATTTTAGTTATTTTCTTATCATTAGACCATCTTAATTATATTTTGAGCCTAATCGAGTAAAAAAATTCAGCTTTCTCGAATTTTTTAAAGCTTTTTATTGTTTTTCAAGGTTTTAATAATTGCGTGAATTACTGATTTTAATTGCAAAATTTTCTTACAGTATTTAATTTGGGGTTTGATAGTTTGGTTATTAAAAAATACACTGTTTCCTGCTCTCATTAACCTTTTTGTTAAAAAAAACAGAATTACAAATGATTAAAATAATGTAACATATTGTTCGGATAGGAGCATGTATGTATGCATTTAAAAATTCATAGTCAGTTTTGTAACTATTACCAGTTTTAGATAAATGATTTAAAATAATTGGCCATTAGGATCAGTCACACAATAGGATTTTCTTCTCAACATAAATCGATTGTGATCTATTAACGTTATCTTTGACGTGTAAATTGTTACAGGTGAAGCTCATGTAGAACGAAACAGACTCTTTAGTGTTCCTGGAATTCTTCTAGAAACATCTCTGTAAGTTAGTATGAAAATGTACTGTGATGCTGATTTCAATTAGACCACTTACTACACACTCCATTTCAATGTTCAACAAATATTATTATTAAGGGAATTTCTTGTCAAATCATTCAGATAGTAATTAGTAATTAGTCAAGTCAAAATCTCGTTTATCAAAATCTGTGTAATTATATGGCTATTAGTTTAAATGAGACTGATGTTATTTTTGAACTGCTATTATGCACATGTAACGATGTAACAAAATCGCTTAAATAGCCAGCTTTGTTCAAGGACAACACAAAATTCCCCGTAGATAATATTCCATGTTTATGGAACTCGTGATTACGAATCTTTACTTTGCCTTATCGCCGTCGGTTTGTGTTAGAAATTCGCTGTAGTTGTCGTTGTTATCATTATCGTGTCTAAACTTGGCTTCCGAACTCCAGGACATTGTGAAACTATTATAATCATATTTTTCTTTCAAAGGTATTTGTTGTAAACAATTGTTATTATTATGTTTGGTGCGGTGGCTGCTGCTTTCGATTACTGAATTGTGGTTATTATACGCATTAGGTTAAATTCAGCTTGTTAATGCCTATGTGCAATGCATACCACTATTTTCCTTTTCAGTTTGCATTTTGCTGCTGGATTCAAGAATATTAGGTTTGTATGCTAAATATTTGTAGATAGGTTATATCTATGATCCAGAATTTTAAGGCGTATACGTCTTTGAATATTTGATCCGCTTTTACTTCAAGAAGTAATCACAAATGAACCTCAAAAAAATAAAGTGTTTTTGAACACTCTCTTAAGCGTATGTTATATAATAATTTTGGGTGAAATAACCTCGTCTTCCAATTCGTACACGACCAGGCTAAGAATTCAAAATTAAACGAGACACCTACCTATTTCTAATCCAAAACCGTTCATAGAATTTAGCCAAAGCCGATTCGTCTAAAGTCAGTCGTTCAGCCAATGACAGGTGACAATTTGCTGAGTCAGTGATTGCTGCCCATATGTAATGGAGACACTTAATTTAATTTGGAAAATAGAGGAGATAAACAGTATGTAAACAAGCTTTTTTCTACGAAACAAGAAAAGTGAGATGATCCTTCTCCTTTTGCGTTCTTTGGAAATGTGTGGTCTCTTACAGAATTAACAGTTGCTATTTGATTTTTCTGGAATGCTAATGTAAATAACAAAACTATATCAGATTCATTGCATGTGCTTGCATTATATATATTAGCTCTCTGCTTCTACCAGCATGATGACAGTGTTCAAGGCTGCTGGCTAAAGTTAGTTATTATTGTAATTAATTATACTAACTTTCGACAAACAACCTTGGAATTAAATTCACGCAATATATGTATTAATGATTCATGAGTAATACAACTACACCGGTTTTTGGTTCGTTGAAACTTGCAAACCGATCGTAAATTAGTAAAAGATGTTGCAATTTTTCACAAAATGGAGAAATGTCATTTAGCTACACTCATCGAGCTAACGAATGATTCGCTTACTAGTTAGGGTAAAGCGTAGAAGATAGTAGCTGGAGTTTGGTTCAAATCAGAATAACGGGACTTGTGCAGTAGAGGATTACCTACGCAGGATGTTGGTGGTTCATGCACTGAGCTGGTGTAAATGTTGGATGCAATGGTACAATGCCCGTTCACGCCATGCAGCTTTGGTTTGTACGTATTTGAACGGCGTACCGGTTCCGTAATCGTAATCCATACCAGTAATGCTTTAAATAAAGAAAGCAACACGATTGTGCTTCTCCTTGGAATTAAAATCAGTGCACATCTATGAACGACTTGTAATCTGTATCTGTTCCCTTTCAACATTCAGTTAAAAATGTCAGATAGTGAATATCATCTCTCAGAAATTGTGACATTAGAAAAAATTAATAGAATTGGTTTTTTTTCGATTTCGATAATTCAAAATTCCTTGGTACCTGCAACATATCGAAATCGTTACAGTTACAAGCAGGAATAACTACGCATTGATGATTATTGTAATTACACCTTTATTTTCTTGGACTATGCAATCGTTTTCTCACGATTATTTTGCTATATTATTGGAAGC
>JAAXYX010005483.1:0-10844 GCA_036851915.1 Ptenothrix huangshanensis | reverse complement strand
ATTTAAATACACCTGGGTTTACTCTACAGTACGCGAGAAGTCGATAAATATTAGTTTAGATCTACGTGGGTACAGATATTTTAATAAGGTTGTGCAGACGGAAGCTTTACTCAAGTAGATCCCTCCGTACTTGTAATCGATTTTGCGCTGTAGTTATTGTTGTGTAAAGTGTGTAAGTATAGATAATGATGTGTGTGTATGTGTTCATATAATCTAGTGTAATGGAAGGATGGAGGAGTTTGAATGTAGAATGCAGATGTGGATGAGGACGAGGACGAGGATGTGGAAGTAAATGTACTGTCCAGTTTTCCTGGAAGAGTCCAGTTTCTCTCCACGGGGGTAGATAATCATGCAGTGATATCAGATTTAACATTTTCCTCCAGATACTGGCATGATCCATATTATAGATATCTTTGGAATTGAACCTAGCATAGGAATATACATGTAGGTAGTCGGTAGAGTGCGATATACCTTCCTACCAATCTATCTAATACACTTTCATTTGCCTGCCTGTGATTAATTGCCTGTGCCTGGAACCTTTACCCATGTGTGCGTTTCTATCTAGCTATGTTAGTATAGTAGGCAGGTCTATGGAATTACGATTATGATTATAATTTGATTGTGAATATCAAAAGAAATTCTATGCATCTAGATAATAATAATAATAATAATTGTACACTACTATTCAAAAATTAAATAACAATCATCTTGAAAATTTCGTGAGTAGTTAGAAGAGCAGGTGGTAGGGGTAGCAGTTGTCGTTGCGTTGTCTTTGTCATCCTTGTCCTTACACACAATAAAAAATACAATACACTAGTAATAAAAGTTTGAAATAAGCTTGAAATTCAACTCACTCTCCAACTCCAGTATGCAATTCAAAGATCCACAGTTACGTAATAATAACATAGATAATAATAATAACTTTAAAATCTTAATCAAGCTTTCTAGGTTTCCGATTGTTGAAGTAGGCTCGGTAGAAGAAGTTTGTGAAGAGGAGGAAGTAGGAGGCGTAGGTGCCCAGACCGACGTTCAGATGATGGTACTTGACATCGCAGTTGATATTTTGATTCTTGATACTATATGCATACAGGTTGACCGTAACGCCGAGGACCATTTGCGAGAGCTGAAGGGCTGTGATGAACATGCTAATGGGTCGAGGGATTTGGAAGCGGAGAGACTAGAACAAAAGGGTAAAATGATTTGTAAAAAATTGTTGATTGGAATTGCGGATCATTCACTTGATATTCTTGTAGTTATGATTATGTGCATAAATATAATTTGACGATAATTGGTGTATTTAATAGTGCTTGTGAAGAAAAGGAAGAATGGGAAGAGTGCGTACCTTGAGAGCATAGTAAGTGTACATGAGGGAATGCACGAGATAGTTCATGACTACGAACCAGCGAGCCGGAGCAATGTAGTCTCCATAGGAATACCAGGCATAAATCAAGACTGTCATATGGTGGTACCTGAACGCGTTCAAAAAATCAAAATAATATTAGAATTAGAATACATTAACTACCCACCATTTATGTTATGCATTGTCATAATTATAATAGACATATAGATGTAGATTAGAGCCATAGGAAACTACGGAGGAGTGTGCTACAAGAGAATCTTTAATCCTGGCCTGCTCACATATAATGATGAAGATGAAATTTCAAGTTAAGTTACATTACACAGCACACAGGACACGGTTAGGACACGGGACATGGACAAGTTACATTCGACACACAGACTCTAGAGACGTAGACCTTAGACTCTCGAAACGAAAACCAAGCCAAATGAAATCCTCAATTAATCATTTGGACGTATTAGCCGTTGCCTTTGAGTCAGGATGTGTAGAGGATACGGCTGTTTAAAGGATATGATATGAGATGGTATTGGGTCGTATAGTTTCTTTGCATGGAATTGCATGAAGACGTAGGACCGCGGCAGTGGTTGACATAATACAAATAAATTCATAAGTTGAATTGGACCGTATCGTATGAGGACTCGAACACATGCAATTTCTACACAGCTTACTCAAACTCAACTCACTCCGGTTCAGTTGAGACAAGAACCAGAAGCAGAACGAGGATTTACAGATACGAATAGATCTGAAGAATCTATAATGGGGTGTGTGTTGGAACTCCGGAGCTGGAACTCCAACTTCTCATCATACCATAATGCCAAAGCAATGCCAATGCCAGCAAAGTATGTACTCTAACGTGTACGGTGGTTGGAACTTACTTAGAATTGAAATTCGAATTGGAAAGTACAGCTTTTCGTTACGTAGACACCCAAGTGCGTCAACCGTCTTCGTCCGTGTTCGCTGAGACATGGAGGTACATAGTGTTATAATAATGTGTAGTCACCGCATATTATAACATGTGAATGTGGGGAATCGGAAACAGCTTAAACTAACACATTTGTCCATTTAAACCTGTGTATCCGCATCTCTACATGAGTAGGCACTTATGCAGATGTCTACGCACTTTGCCAGTGCAATGCAATCCCATCCAAAGCAAAGCAATGCGATGCAATGTAATGCAATGCAATGCAATACAAATACAAAGCAATTCACTCATGATGACGATCGTGATGGCGATGTGAGCTGCAGGGGGTAGAATGGTGGAAGCTGTAAGGTCGTAGAAAATAAATACATACGACAGCACTCTCTGTACACCATACATTCATTGCAATGCACATCTGCAATCTCCTTATACATCTTATAGTAAGAAGCCAGTGAAATCGGCCACGTATGTATCTGTCTGGAGGCGAAGGCGACTACGCACAAAATACGCAATTCTGTGTAAATGCATAGGTTAATGTGCCTCATTGTACATTTTTGCACTCTTAGTTAGCAGACAAGCAAAACAGCCTATAGGCAAGGCAGCCGTCTCAGTGCTTAACCTTTACCTAGTAATAAAAATGTTTGAGTGAAGGTGCATAAAATCTTAATCTTAACAGCTGGATCTTGGCTCAGTCAAAGTGGATCGAAGTGTCAATTGTAAATGTGACAGGATAGTTAATTATGAGATATGATAAATTAATACTTGTGCTGGACCCGGAGACATTGAGGAATCCAATGGAATCCAGTGCACATGATATATAAAAATACAAACGCCTACTTTTACAAAATGTAAGTAGACTATGTAGACAGCAGACAGAAGTTGAAGACATGATTGTTTCTATAATGATAATGATGTAGGAGCCTAATGGCCAGCGTCTGATATATGTACAAGTTGAATTGGAAACTTGGGTGCCGTGCCTTTTGCCTTATAAACCGTGCCGTGCCCAGAGCACACATGCAAAGGATTGGAAATGGAAGATTGGATTATAACATCTCGAGTCTTGAGTCTACAGTGTGCAGTAACGGTACTACTTAAAAGGGGGTTGCATGGACACACATCGCATCATATTATACAAATGTATTTCACACATACCGAACATGCTTTTATGCCTTATATCTAATAATCTAATAGATGGCTATATGTATATGGTGTACATCCGTGCGTTTTCCCAACCTACCTATGTACCTACCTTGGTTTGGTAGGTTGATTATTGATGAGAAGCTTAACGTTAGTGTTGCGCTCTCATCTGATGTGATTGTACGGAACAAGTTAAAAGCACAGCAGCGTTATTTACCGTCAGCCCAGCCGTAGAACCACGTCAAAGGGTCGAGATTATGCCCAGACCAGCAGGTAGTTAATTGAAAATCCTACAATGTAACCTATTCGTCCAATGAATCCCAACGATTCCATCTTAAAAGAGGTAAGGGAAGGAAGCAAAACAAATCTTTCAAACAAAAATCTCAAATTCCAGTCAGTCACTGTTGCTGATGCTCTATGCAAAAATTATGCATGTGTGACAAATGAAATGACGCCTGAAAACCACACTGCTATTAGTTAGCAAATACTGTATGCTGTCGTGGAAGGTGCAAAACTTAGCATCTTCTGAGAAATCCTGTAACGTTAGAAAAAAGATGTTAAGTTTTGCACCTTCGAAGATGATTTGTAATGTGAGGAAAAAATGGACGTAAGAAGAAGGAAAGAATCCAGATCCTGTCTTCGTACCTGAAACAAACTCATGCCTTACTTATTGCAGAACGAGTAGGTAGTGTTATATTAACAGGAACTTGACTATTCCAACAAATGATGGATTGCAGCTGCTGCCTTAAACAAATCAAGATCCTAGACTGATTATCGGAGTGCGAAGTCAGACGACAGAACATCAGACAACTGTCGTTACGAAGAAATGATGAAATAAAGTAACTAAATTTAGTTTCTTACAAGTGGAATCAATCATACATAAAGCGCAGAATTATATTAATCATGCACCTGCTGACACTATCTGTAAAAGCTTACGCTTTATGTCTGTTGATGATGCTGATCTATGATGATGAAGATAATGATGCTGGTGATCACAAGTTTTTCCTCCATGGCTAATTTACCTACACCTTGTGACTTGACTCTTGTCTGCTAAAACCAGAATATAAAACTGTTACAGATGAAATAAACGAAACTTTTACGAACGAAAACGAACACATGCACATTGTTCATTTAGACTTAAGCTAACCTAGATTACTCAGCCTGAGACAGAATGCAGCGAGTTGGAGTTTGTTATTATATCGTTTGTGTAATTAAAGCAACCATTTATCAATAAACAGGAAAACCTCGGGTGACATACATATATACATTGAATTAAATTGCATATGGGGCATGTATGCAAAAGTATGGCATGATAAGATAATCCAATTCAACACAGACATCCCGTTTAAACCAACCAACTAGCGTACGTAATGCCCACCTCGACGGTGTAGACTTTCAAGCTGATCCTGATCATAATGTTATTTTCACAAACATATTTGTACTAAACTTCTGCAAGTGAGCATTTTTCTCATTAAATATTAATTGGCAAAATTGGACTCTGTTATCAGACCAGCAAGTCAGTAGATGTGCAAAGAAAGGCAAGGGAAGATCAAATGAAATCAAATGGAATCGAAATTCAAACGGAATGCCAATGCATTGGAGGAATGCAGAGAACGCAATGATCACCTTTGAAAATAATTTAGGTACATTTCAATATTTAATCAGGAAAGACTCCTGCGTGTAGTCGTAGTCGTAAATGGACACATGCATTATGTATTTTACTTTCCATTCCTTTTGCATTCATCCATTTGTCCGATTTGGGCGATCAATGAGTACACAATTACGAATGCAGGTAGGTTGTTGCACATACCTACTTACTTTCCTTACACTTCAACGAGATCACAAAGCACAGCGTTCAAGTCCATGTAATTATACAGTGCTTACACAAGTATCTACAAACGACCTAACTATTCAACTACAATATCCCATTTTTGTACTTAGAACTAATTGCAAGTCTAGGCTATCAACTTTGCCATTGTCCTACAATGCAGCATCTGTAGCACAACTGTGTACTCAACTCACGCTCTTCATTCTTGTTCGTGTAATAGAAACAGTTTTGAAAAAAAAGAAGAAAAGTCCAGCATTTGAATTAAACTACGTTGCATTGAAAAAGTCAATCGTCAATCTTTTACCCCATACCGGTCAAACCGAATTCATTGGGTTTATCTGAAGGCCGATGAGAGTCGAACCAGAACAGATAAATGATGGCGATGACAAGGCATCTTTATTTTGTCAATTGTTTTGAATCAGCATCTACTTATACTAGGGCTTATAATTACCTACGTGCGATTCTACCTTGTCATATTATACCCTCGAAAACCCCAGAAAATCTTGAGATAATGCAACTGCGATTTAGAATGCAAAACTTGAGAAAAAACTGCATATAAAGCATTCAAGGGTGGTAAATACATTGAAAGATATGGGATTAAAAAAGGTACTTCTGAGCAAGGGAAATGTATCGTGGTACATATTCATGTATATGCACTGTAATTTAAACATTTGTTGTGGTATAAAAAGAAATATCATCGCTTTCAAAACCTGTGCATAGAGTGCGGCTTTTTTTGCAACATGAACATGACCTTAGAAGGTATTTAAAAGTGCAAGTTAATGTATTACTTTTTTATCTTTTAACGTGATCTAAAATAACTACAATTTCCACTTCTAAGCACGTCTTACTACCCACTAGTTTGTATATTAATATACATAAAGGTGAGGCCAAGGCTATTAATTTTATTAATATCTAGCATTGCATTAACGTAACCCAGAAGACAAAACGAATTTTCTGGGAAAAACGAAAAAACCAATGAGAAAATAATAAGGCTCTGTATCTAAAATTTCCAATCACACCAATAGTAAAGTGATTGCCACAGAATATCTACGTACATATGTACATACGCTGTTGCATCTTATACCTATTTATATTATCCAGCCATAGCTATGCAATTACTAGTTCACCCACAAATTTTACAAGTAAATCCCTACCTCCGCTGTGAGATACAGAAAAGCACAAACAAAAGCCCACAGCTGGTACGTACGTATTCTGTACAGTTTCGTTTTCTTTATTATTCTAGCTATGACATTTAGATGACTCGAAATGTACTCACGAATTTCTTGCGACGCTCGAATGATTATAATGTGCCATCAAAATCAGCGTATCACATGAATGTGCAACCCTTAATTGGTATTTATGCAGGTCTGTATATGAGCAGCTTAGAAACGAATAATTACTTTGTGCCATAAATTTGACAGTAGAAATTGCACTTGAATTTTACGACCGAAGCAAGCAGTAGTCATCTCTGTAATGAGAGGGAGTAATGCTAATCACCATCACATATGTTGGGATAATACTCATTCAAAATCATTACTCCATAGAATCGTAACCAAGTCCAAGAATGTGCCAGCACAGGAAACAAAATTCCAGAGAAAATCCTCACCATCATTTTCAATCCTCAATTTTGATCAAGTGGAAAACAGGGATCTCGAAATTATTCGCTAGTTAATTAAGGTAATGGTAGTAATCAAGTACTGAGGGAAGAAATGCCAAAAGTGCCCAAATAAATTCTAATTTTTGAACTAAACGACTAAAAAATGTGAGCATCTTTTCTCACATAAAGTGGATGTGGTCTAGCTGTAATTAGCCAAAGGGTAACCTTGACTTTCCGCTCGATAATACGATGGAATGGTAAAACGTGTAGGAAAAACCAACACAATAGGAACTAATCGACCGCGATAAAGGATTGCAAAGGAAACGATCAAGAAAAACAAAGCGGAGTAAAACGAAATGTAACAGTTTACGAAATGAGCCTGTGCCAGAAGGAATAGGGAAAGACATATGAGTAATTGTGAAGAATGTTGGAAAACTTGAAGATGATTATGGTTATGGTTTGAGAAGGCAGTTATGTGAAAATGAAACTACTGTTTCGCTGCTATAATTAATAAATTGTAATGTAAATTACCAGTGAAGAAAGATGAGTGGTTGTTTTCTGAGTACGATGAAGGCAGTGTCACCTAGTTCGACAACTTTGCTCAAAACGAATGCCCAAGCCCAAAATGCCGAGTCTGGTGAGACATCTTCACTGTTGAAAATTATACAGTCACATAGGGTACAAATTTAAAACCGGTTTTTCCCGAAACGACAGTCGAGGCTGGGTACAGATAGTAGTACACATCCACGTACACGGCACACACACACACACACTCATACACACTATGTGTATGACTTGGGCGACATAAGATACACAACCATCTCACACTACTGACTTAGTTTTCTCTCTTGGGATTCTAATACGAAGGACTTGTTCAGTTTAGTTTAGTATAGGAGAGGATTGAGGATGAGCAGGTGTGTAGTCAGACAGACGATACAACTTCATAGCCATCCACAATGAAGAAAAAACTTAACCATCAGAGATTTAATGTATGTTTATAGGTTAAGTAACTGTCATACACACTGAGTACATAATTCGATTCAATTTTTATTTTTTCAGTACTTTCAGCTTTACTCACTCTTTTTCAGAAAACAGTAGACTGCCTGTCAGTCCCTGACTTCCCACTCCTTGTCTTTTTCCTGTCTGTCATTTTTTATCAGTGTATTAGTATCTGTCGGTTACAAGAGTGCCTTACTCAGCTGACTTATATTTATTTTTCTCCCTCCCTTACTCTAGATATATCGTTTTCAGTCTATCTGTATCGGTCAGTAGTGTGAAATCTCGATTGGATCCAAATCAACCACCTAAGGTACATATAGCTACGAGGATGTTTTGATTTTTTTTAATTGTAATTTCGAACGATCAAACAATTATCCTTGAAAAAACGTACCATGATGAGCAAACGGAATGATGGAATCCATTAGGTCTTAAGAGAATATTAATTAATTCCGGTAGTGTCCGTACAGTGGCAAGAATTGAGAAAACGGCTAGAAGGGTATTCCAAATGGCTAGTTGTTTTCGGAGTTGGAAAGCTTGGCGATTTTTCATCAAAGCCTGTCCAAGAAACGTTGCACCGAGGTATGTCACTGTGATGTAGATGGAGACATGCCAATACTTGGACATCCAGACTGTCCGACTCGTGTAGTCAAAGGCCATGACGGAGAATTGGAACCTAGGTAGGCAATTATTTATAAACTCTTTGTACAGAATATTCTATAAATATTATTATGTATTTTTTGTCGGTAGGATCTTTGATTAACAAGTAGAACAATGGTATGGAAATGCAAACGTTTTGACAAAATGATAGAATTTTTTTGTGAAATTTTGAAATGACTGTTTCGTATTGTAGGTATACCTTAAATAAAAGCTAGAGAGACGAAACTATACAGACGAGAAGGCACTGCACCACACGGCACGATACGCTACGATGCGATGCGATGCGATGGAAGGAACACAAGGAAGACAAAATGTGCAAAGAGAGAGTTTATTTTGACAGGTTCGCGTATATTCGTCGGATTGTTGAAGTTGAATGGGGTTGTATAGTTAGTGGTCTGAAAGAGAAGAGTTGAGAAGAGAAATCGTCAAGGTATGAAAGGGGAGTAGTGATTGCAGAATGCTGAATAAGTAACTGAAACGTCTTACTACTACGTCCAACTTTGCAAGGAACACATCTGTAGGTTACACACATCTCTCTCTCTCTATCATTCTCTTGATCCTGACCATTTTTTCCTTGTGCATTTTAACATTGGCTTGCCTTTTGTATTGTGTTGTGCTGTGAAGTCAGTTAGTAAGTAGCCCCCTGAATTCAGAATGCATGCATGCTTGAATTTCTTCATTATTACCTATGTACTACTCTTCCAACTAAAACATTTTGCTGTCTTGTCGTTGTCTTGGCCAAATTATCAGCTTCTCAGCTGCTCGAATCTGGTCTCGTAGACTCATATAGAGGAAGGTGGACCCCAACCATGTGTGTGTATATGGGTATATGCAATGTACATTCATATACCAGTAATGAGTTGGTATGTCTGCTCGTTTGTGTACCGTGTACTTAATACTACCCAAGACAGGTTTATTGTTGTTATTGTTACTATTAAGAGTATCTGATACCTTGCGATGTTCACTTTAACTTGTGTCCTCAACTAACTTGCAAACAGGGGGTCGAGAATTCTTGCGTTGGGGTATGTAACTTGAATCATAGAATATACGCAAAAGATATATAATTACTATTATCTGTCTGCTTCCATTGACCAATGGACCATACATCAGACATAGATGTGTATGTGCATGCTCTCAAAGATTAGAACATTGTCTTGGCATTCTATCACTGAAATATTGTTTTAATTTACCCATTAATTACACCTTTAATCTATAATTCGTACTAACGATAAGTCAAATGAAAGAGGAACAAGGAGTTGTGGGGGGACAGGACATGGAATCGAAGGAAAGTTGCTTCTTGTCCGCTTTGGGGTAAATCGTTTTCGTTATCACAGCCAAGGGGAATTATGAGGATTATTTATTCTGACGAAAACGTAGTCAACTATTTCAACATTTAAGTAGGTGTGAGTGCCTTTTAAATTCATTAAATCTGCAGATTACTGATCCGACAGGGACAAACAGAGATCAGCGATCGTAAAGAATTTTTACGCTAGCAATACGAATACGAATTACCTAGATTAGTAACCTTTTGTTTGCATTTGTCATTGTCATTTGTTTCTTTTTCTTTACTTTCTTCCTTAACTTTGCTTTTCGTCGCAATCTTTGGAATTTTTGAACAGGTCATAATTAAAAGTTTAAACAACGTCAAGGGTGGAGAACTTATTGAAATTAGAGGACAACCTGAGATTGCTTTGCTTGAAAGTAAAAAGGAGCATCCTACCTTTATGGTAAAATCAAAAGTAGACATGTTTTTGGTTGAGTGTAAAGCGGATGTTCTCTTATGTTTGCAAAGACCGCTGGGAACGTCCCTTTGTAACCCTTTTTACTTTCAAGCTACATGCCTGCATCGACAATCAGGATTTCTAGGTCTCGACAAAAGACTCGCGTGTCATGTTGCGTTTTTATTTTTTTTATTGTCGCGTTTGAGTAGTTCGCAGAACAAATTGTACAGATATATGTAAGACATGGGTAGAATATGTCAGGAGTTGTAATGAGACATTTATGAGGCTTTTGAGAGATGGATTAATATCTTCAGTTTTACAGTTATGACAAGTGACCGCGCTAAAGGGTTAAAGTTTAAAGATTGATAATAACTTTTGGTGAAGAAAAGCTTCGTAGGAGATCCCATTTCCGTCTTTATGAGTCATAATCGCGTGCTAACACGGTTTGTGATTTCCAATCAGTTTTTTTCAGCTTCAGTGTATCGTTTATAAGAGCAAAGTGGAAAGGTAATAAGAACAACATCTACAATTGACACGAGAACGGAGTTTACCAACGAAAAATAAGCAATCACAGCCTTGGTCACTCAATATCATTTGGCAATCTGGAAGGATCAAGACTAAAGAATCCT
>JAAXYX010005482.1:0-10845 GCA_036851915.1 Ptenothrix huangshanensis | reverse complement strand
TCTAATAGAGCCCCCCGGGCTCTAATTTTTCAAACGCTTCAAACCCCGGGCTGAATTAGAGACCCGGGTTGTATTTGAGACCCGGGCTCTACCCATTTAATTCAATGCATTAAGGGCCCCAGGCTTTATTGCCAAACTTGGTCTTTTACCCCGGGCTGTATTGGAGACCCGGGCTGTATTAGAGACCCGGGATCTATTAGAAGCTTTACGGTAATTTGTTTAGTAAAAACAATTAAAGCAACGGCTCTTTTAAATGCATGAAAAAATCAGAATTGACAATAGTGAAAATTTCGCACCGAGTCAAATAAATTGGATGTTGCTTGAAAATACTGAGCTTTACATTTTATCTACTTGCTTTAAATTTTACATTAAAATTACGTTGCAGATTTATAAATCCACTGCTTTATTAAAATCCGACCATCAGATTTTTGTGAATCATTTGTAATCGTAATAATAAGATAATAATAGCTTAGTATCGCGTAAAGTCTTCTTCAAAAACAAAACCGGTTGCGTATTTCGCAAAGTAAAGTGTACATAATATGTATAGATGACAAGCTTTGCATTACTTTCACACCAGGACGTAGATACCTATGCTAATTATTATAAAGAATATGAGTATACATATAGGCACACGATGTTTTTATACGTGTAACTGTTACTACCTACAACACTTTTACAATTAGAAACCATAAACTTTGTTGTAAACAAGAATGTTAACGATAATCAAATTTATTTCTTGGAACTCTTAAATAATTTAAAGCGCTTACCTACATTACTTGGGGAAGGAATGACATAAAAAATAACAAGATAACATAAAACGGAATAAAACAAGTCAGATAATCAATCGCTGCATAGACACACATAGAACCATGTATGTATGTTCAATGGCAGTGTCTCTCATTCCCATTTATGTAATCAAAAAACAACAATTGATTTATACTTTATTTATTATTTTATTCATGACTTTTTTGCAACATTTTTTACCGATTTGCATACATACATGGCATGCTAAATACGTATGTACAATATGTGAGCATTTAGTGACCGTCTGCCATATCGTAATTCGAACGTGCTTTAATGAATAATATTAAAAAGTCATTGCCAAATCAAGATTACCTGTGTATAATGTCTAGCGCTATCCACAGTTCTTCATTATGTATCATCAAGCTCAACTTCTTTCTTCTCAATGAGCTCATCGTTTTCCTTACGCATGTCATACCATATCAACAGCTGCTTCTTTGGATTCTTTCAACTGTAGCGTCGCATCGCATTATAATCTCATATTGCATCGCATCGAGTGGATTGAAATGCAAGACGCCAATGATTGTGAATATAATTAGGAGTTCAAGATCAAATGTCAATTAAGTAAATTAACTGCATTAATTCTGCGATGAGCTTGTAGCACAAATTGATACGCAGCATTTAACCACAAAATAAAAAAAATCAAGACAATTAGACACCGATGATGTTGAATCATAATCCTATTGTCATGATCATGCAAAGTGGGTTTTTGTTGAGATTACAAATTATGGGAATTCAATAGAAATTTCCAGACGGAAACCTTCAAAAGTTATTACAATTTCATTAAAACTAGTAATTATCAACTAAGTCATGCCAGAAAACCACTTAATAATGGTTTTCTTAATTCACTTACAATTAGTATTCCTATCAGATGAGTAGATTTACATTTTTTTAATTAAATCATTATTTTCTTACCAGTACAAAATATTTTATTTTTAAATCTGCAAGCTCAGCAACAACTACAGATTTCCGGTAGGCAATGTTTCCCAGATTAAGCTTATTTAGCCATTATTTCTTGATGGATAGTAGTATATTCACAATAAAAAGCGTCAACTTTAATGATTCGGAATAAAATTCTCAGTGACGGTTGAATCTCAGACATAACCTGTTCTTTTGAAATTTCAGATCAAAATAGGCAGGAGAATCAAAATCAACTACACTGCATTAACGAAAGAATCCTAAAACATGAAAAAATACTACTAAAATGTCAAAAATCTACTATTCAGTGTAATTAAAAAACCAGTTCTGAAGCATCATAAGTTCATCACACATCTTGAATAGCGAGATGCACTTTAGATTAAATTTGTAGATGCACCTCAGATGAACTTCAAAACATTCTTATTCTTATAAACATTCTTACTGGGTTTTTAATTATACTAAATACAAGTTGACTTTTGGAGTTTTACATGCAGTTACAGTGTACAGCAAATGATAATTCTACAAAAAAAACTCCAATTGATTTGCAGTAAATCACAATAAACTTCTCAAAACTATTTTGAATAGAAGCAAAAAGAATTAAAAACACTTTTATGTTGACTGTTGACTTCCTGAAGCCCTGCTGTCAAAGCGTAGCATGAGAACAGAAGAACAACAAGACAAACAAAGCTTGGAATTCCATACATACATGGAACTAGAAGCTATTTGCCTGATCACATTTCACAATCACAATAATGGTCATAGTCAATAGTCCCAGCGGTGGTCAAAGAATCCCAAGAAAAGAAGAATGAAACGTAGTACCAATAGTTTTTTACAGGAGTTACATTTTTTTGTTGTAATGCTCTTGTAACGATATTTAATTATGCTTCCATACTTTTACTATACACACATGAAGCATGATTTGTGGCGATCCATATCATAAAGACTTTAACAGCTGTCTTGATTTGACTTGACTTTGGCTTGAATGGAGTTTATGGTCTTATTATTTTTTGCCCAATTAACCACTGAGCAAATTGTGTCGACTGATTGGGAGACGATTGAGACCGGCGTGACAGGAGAAGGTCAGTCCAGTCACGATTTCTTTGCAAGGAGGAAGACGAAGAGTTCTTCATAACAATGGAACAAGAACAGTTCCAAACTCACACTTACCCATGTACTGTGCTGTAGGTATTACAGTCTCAGCGCTTGGATGAGAAAACTTAATTAAGGATGTAAGTGCATTAGCGTTCAATATGTATCCTCTCCCTTTTTCCTGCTTGGACAAAAAATAACAGTAAACCATGTATTTAATTGTGTTGCTAACTACTACCTCACACAGAATGAGATGTAGGTAATTCAAGAATTTAATGTAGGATCATAAATTGTAATTCAAGCTTAACACTGTTTGAGTTGTCAAATGTGTTAGCCCTAGAGATTTTTATATCCCTTTGTAAAAATGTCTTAGGACTGCATTTTTCATTTTACAAACAAAATGGGAGTATTATTATACTTGGGACTAAACTAAATGTGATGTATATCCTTAGAAGCGTATGGCTCCAAAATGGCATATTTCCTGATATTTGGTAAAGGATATGCTCATTTTGCTTTTAAGAATATATTGATATATCGTGAGTTAAGAGGCAAAGCAGCTTATATCCATATTTTTTACAAGCAAAGTTGCGCAAATCCAGAATTCCTCAAAAACCAAGTGGCGCTACAGCGCTAAGTTGAATTAGAGAAGCACACCACTTTGCTTCTAGGAATTTCTGGAGCAGCGTAGCTTTGGTTTAAGAAAATATGGCATATAAACACTGTAAAAACTAGTGCAGCTGAAACGTCCAAAACGTACTCGTATTATTGCAATAATAAACGCAGTTAGTAGGATGTAATTATCTCAAGTTCAGCTATAGCAAATAATTTGAAGTGCTTCTATAACGTATCTTGCAGTCCAAGGGAATTTTTTAATGAACTTACGAAACATCCTAAATACGTTCATAATTATACTAATTACGAGTACACTTTTGGCGTTTTAGATGCATTTTTCCTATTTTCAGATTGTTTTATTTTTACAGTGCTCCTAGCTGGATGAATGTAACAAGCTATTATTCAATATTACGCATCAATATGAATGAACACCATCCACAAGAATTCTTGTAGACGCGGTTGATAGGCAGGTATCTAGATCTAATGAATTGTTCAATTCTTATTATTAAACTATTAGTTACCACATAAAGTGGAGGTGTTTCCTAAAGTCTATTTCCTAGTTTCTATTTTATTAGTTTCTATTATATTTCTAGTCGTTTTATAAACTTTTAAGGAATTCCTTGGAGACTAAAATTATGAAAATACCGAGAGATGTAACGAGTACATACACGTTTTGTACTCATACTCTCCTTTTGCATGTAATCGTTACTTGAAATTAGTTATCCTGCAAAGCCAGTGATCACCTACCTTTTTAGATAGAGATATATGATTGTATATTCTCTTTTTTGTACGATCTGAACCACCAAAATACATCGCAGCTAACTTTATACGCAAAACAGTTGTTTTAATACGCTGTCACTTCAGCCAATAATTCTTTACTGACTGCAACGGCTGCATCCCAAAAAAGAAAACAAACATATTGCAAAAATAGGCACAGAAAGATACCATATTGGCTCGAATAAGCGCCCAACAATCTCTAATTCTTTTAGCTCCTCAAACCGGCACTCTTATTTCACAGCCGGCCCTAATTGCGAATTACGATAATTTCTATACTTTTCTGGCTAATACTTCCTTGATAATTTACACATTCAAAGATAATTAATGATTAGTTAGAAATCCGAGGGTAATACTATTCCTTATAGTTTTCTACAGGCTGCCATTCCAAACGTTTTAATCAGGTGCGCAATAGCATCTGCTTTTAAATGGTGTCACTTATGAGCACCTTTTTTATGGAAAGTACTCGGGAGTAAATGCATATTCGAGTATTTTTTACTCGTAGCTTCAGCGAGTACACACCGATGTTCGTTGCATCTCTTGCAAAATACCCAATAAGAATAAATCACGACAACTTCATATCTGTAGCTATTATAATTTAAACTGCCGACTCATTTTTATTGCGATTAAATTTTGAAAAACAATCGAATATTTTGGGAAAACTCAATTTCACCATTCTCAGCTACACAATGCAATGCAATGGTAGGAGACGTATAAAAAATATTTTCGAAGAAAGCAAAGCCGTTTTATAAACTTACTGGGTTTATAAATTACAAAAGAAGGGGAGCAGAGTGGACAGTCTTAACGACTGGAGAAGCTCCGTAGACAACTGGAGCACCGACGACACCGTGGGAGAGAACGGCTGGGTGAGCAGCGTAGGCGACTGGAGCAGCCTTGATGACTGGGGCAGCGTGAACGATTGGGGCAGAGTAGGCGACTGGAGCAGCGTGGACAACTGGGGAAGAGTAGACAACTGGGCCAGCTGAGAGGAGACCACGGGCAACTCGGACGAGCTTAGCAGCTGGGGCAGCGACAACCAAAGGAGCTCCACGGACGATTCCGGTGCTGTGGGAGACAGCGACTGGGGCAGCATAAGCTACTGGGGCGGCTTTGATGACTGGAGCAGCAACGGCGACTGGGGCAGCGTAGGCTACTGGGGCTGCCTTGATGATTGGAGCAGAGTAGGCGATGGGAGAAGCGTAGGCTACTGGAGCGGCGTGGACAACACCCACTGCGGGGGCGGCAAGGAGTCCAGCGTTGGCAACAGCCAACAAGGCAGAGAGAGCGACAACGACAGCCTGAAAAAATTAATTAGTTAATTATTACCATTACAAATAATTCCAGAAATTAAGTGTAGAAAAATAATTATTACTGTAATGGATTTACTTACAGAGTTCATTTTGAAGTTTAGGAGGATTTGGCTCGACCGGAGAAGAGAGAAGGAGTTGTTCTACAAGAGAATGAAAGTGAGAGTGTGATGCATTTACTGTTGATGCGCTTGTCTTTTATACAAACGTGAGGGAACTTTTTTGTCATGTGTTTCAAGTTCATTGTCAGCTCCATAGCATTACGCCATACTGCATCCCCTAGCAAATTAAAGCTGTTCGACTCTTGAAAAACGTCAACATAGCAATTATTCAGAATACCTACTGTATA
The DNA here is from genome assembly GCA_036851915.1 of Ptenothrix huangshanensis. Classification (NCBI taxonomy): domain Eukaryota; kingdom Metazoa; phylum Arthropoda; class Collembola; order Symphypleona; family Dicyrtomidae; genus Ptenothrix; species Ptenothrix huangshanensis. The sequence continues at coordinate 4,995 of JAAXYX010005482.1, read as the reverse complement.
CCGATGCGATGTAGCTGTAGATAAAAGCCGTAGTGAAGCACCAACACCGCATACATACAGATAAGGAAGGTCTTTTGGCTCGTGGATGTCTTCCTACTTTTTGCTTTTGTAATCCTTCTCAACGATGATTTATGCGTTTGCTTTTATTTCATCTGAGTATGGAATGGTTCATTGTTTATGCTTTTTTAGCATACGAGATGTTCACTGGGACTGGGCTGACTGAACTCGAATCACAAGACAACTTTTTTTAATGGGAAAGTATAATTAAATGCTTCTACAAACGTTTTAAACTGAAAATTGAAGGAAGTGGTTGTGTGTTTATTTATAATTATACAATGCTTTATTTATATAACGAATGCCATTTCTGGATTTACTATGTCGGAGTGAGAAGTAGGTTCAAATTATGCAGAATTCAATGGATTTAATGAGCTTTCTTTATTATTCTTATATTTTCAAATATGATCAGCGTTCAGCTGCTTAAAGGTTTTAAGGTAGTAAATTTTGTCTGCATTGCAACTGGTTACGCACGTACACTGCAGAAACTAAGCAATCTTGATACAGGAAAAAATTAACCCGAAACTAATAAAATCAACTTGTACACTGTAAAAACTGGCGCATCTAAAACGTCAAAAAATTCCTAGGATTTTGTCCAGTAAGAAACGCAATCTTAATGCATCTCAAGTTAACCTAAAGCACACCTAAATCACGTCGAAAAAGTACCTCCAGTCCAAGATGCATTTTAATTAGTTTGTAGTACACTTAAGATGCATCTTAACTGCGTTCCTAATTATACAAAATCCAAGTAGTTTTAGCCGTCCTTATAAAATATATGTAGGTCGGTAAGCAGGTTTTTGGCTTTAGGATGCCTTTTACTCTTTTCAAGTTTGTTTTGTTTTTATAGTGCATTTACATAGCATAATTTTGAACGTAGTTAGGATGCACCTTAAGTGCATCACAACCGCATATTCGACTGCAAGATGCGTTTAGCGCCATTCGACGCGTATTAGACGTGCTTTAGATTTTTAAATGCACTTTCGGCGCACTTGAGAAGCATCCTAAATCCTTTCCTAGTTAATTATACTGGATAATTATAAGGTTTCTGGCATTCAAGATGAAGCTGCTTTAGACTTCCTCTTTTTGTTGATTTTACGATTTAAGATGATAATGTCTAACCCCAAAAACTCTACTTCAGAAAACTACATTTCACGCAAGGTCACATGTCACATTAATATGTATCTTCAGTTCCACTTCAATACTTGAGAAGTTTTTTTTTAAAAAAAGGGGTTTAAGCCCAACAAGGATAATTTTATTCGAGAGTCATAGTTCATTCTAACGGAAATTGTATTTTTGACGCATTTGTTAAAATTATGCAAAAAATAGTTACAAATAGTAAAAATTATGTAAAAAAAATAGTTAATGTAATAGTAAAATTATGCAAAAAAATAGTTACAAATAGTTAAAAATAGTTACAATTAGATATAGTACTTTGGTTGAAACATGATCTACAACTCGATTTCACTAATAATCTCGTTTCGCCTTTAATGGCTGTACCAAAGAAATCGTAATTATTTGTAGAGAGAAGGATGTGGGTATTTGCATCATAGTGAATCTCAAAATGATTGTCGTATTAGCAGCCCGCTGTCTCGATTTAAAATTATTGAGATTATTCATTCTAGGATCAAATGAGAGCGATAAGATGAGGCAAGCTTCGTCTTGGAGACAACTATGACTTCTTGATTCGCATTGCGAAATCAGAGTAATTCTTAATGTATGCGTAAATCTAAAATTGAACAAGTAATATTCGGATAATGCTAATGAGCAGCCCTGTAGTCATATAATTATCTAAGGTGTTACTGATTTTTTGCCTAGAGAAGCAATGAGTACTGAAGATGGTATATGATGCGTACATTTTTTTTAGCAAATATGTAATCAGCAAGTTATAAAAATACCTTTTAGCAATAATTCATTCAGAACACCTGTGTATTCAGGTACGTATGTATGTAATAAGAAATACATACATACATGCATTTACAAAAGTACATATATAAAAGTACACCGCAGAGTGAAAAATAATTTTGTAACAAAAATGACTCCACGTTTTATTTTATACTGAATGTATAGGTACAAAACAAGTAGATATTTTATAAAAATGTCAATAGTCGTCAGTCGTGACAATATATATGTATAGTGTCATTTCGAGTATTCATACAATTCCGTTTAAAATTACAAAAGAAGGGGAGCAGAGTGGACAGTCTTGACGACTGGAGAAGCTCCGTAGACAACTGGAGCACCAACGACGCCGTGGGAGAGAACGGCTGGGGCAGCGGCGTAAGCAACTGGAGCGGCCTTGATGACTGGGGCAGCGTGAACGATTGGGGCAGAGTAGGCGACTGGAGCAGCGTGGACAACTGGAGCGGAGTAGGCAATTGGAGCGGCTGAGAGAAGACCACGGGCAACTCGGACGAGTTTAGCAGCGGGGGCAGCGACGACCAAAGGAGCTCCACGGACGATTCCAGTTGAGTGGGACACAGCGACTGGGGCAGCATAAGCTACTGGAGCGGCCTTGACGACTGGAGCAGCAACGGCGACTGGGGCAGCGTAGGCAACTGGAGCAGCCAAGAGACCACGGGCAACGCGGACGAGTTTAGCGGCGGGAGCAGCAACGACCAAAGGAGCTCCACGAACGATTCCGGTGCTGTGGGAGACAGCGACTGGAGCCTTGACGATTGGAGCAGCGGCGTAAGCAACTGGGGCAGCAACGCCGACTGGAGCAGCGTGGACAACTGGAGCAGAGTAGGCAACTGGAGCGGCTGCGAGAAGGCCACGGGCAACTCGGACGAGTTTAGCAGCGGGGGCAGCGGCAACGACGACGGGAGCTCCGCGGACGATTCCGGATGAGTGGGAAACAGCGACTGGAGCGGCGTAAGCCACTGGAGCTGCGTGGACAACACCCACTGCGGGGGCGGCAAGGAGTCCAGCGTTGGCCACAGCCAACAAGGCAGAAAGAGCGACAATCACTGCCTGCAAATTCAATTCCAAAGGATCCCGTTAAAAAGTATATGAAAGCATTAAGAAAAGGAACAGTTAGTGTTGTCAAGAATTGCAAATGCTTACGGAGTTCATTGTGTTGGTTGGAGATTGCTCGTTCGCTGACCAGAAGACAAATGAGTTGTTGTGCTAGAGACTGAAAGTGAGAATGTGATGCCTTCGCTTCGGCTGCTCTTGCTTTTATACGCGCAGACGAGTGTTGAATGAACTTCATTAGTTTATGAGTTTAGGAGGCAAAAAACGTGCATTGCCATTATGCTAATACCATTTCTTGTTGGTATTGATTCCGGACTGTCATATATAAGGACACGGTAATTTATGTGCTGAATGCATTATTCCAAGACTCGACTCGTTGCTCCTCGTTTTGCAGTTACATACGTAAAAAACACGTGTAAACATTGCAGTAAATAAGGATTGGAGGACCACATGGNTTTAGGAGGCAAAAAACGTGCATTGCCATTATGCTAATACCATTTCTTGTTGGTATTGATTCCGGACTGTCATATATAAGGACACGGTAATTTATGTGCTGAATGCATTATTCCAAGACTCGACTCGTTGCTCCTCGTTTTGCAGTTACATACGTAAAAAACACGTGTAAACATTGCAGTAAATAAGGATTGGAGGACCACATGGGTCCAAGCGGAAGGTCATTGAGGGATCTCTTCCTTCTTTTTTTCCTTTCTCAATTCAGCTCAGATATAATTCATAATTGCACCTTCCGTTGTCGAGTTTGAATGCAAAACAATAATGATTGCAGTTCAGTAAAATTACTAGCTAGTTTCTTACGGTCAGCATCTCTTTCGACTAATAAAATGTAGAAACTACTTATACGTGTATGCACCCTAATTATATTACTGGCAAGAACCAATGTTATTGCTGCTATTAATGCTAATCATTTCATTTTCCAAAGTGCAAAAAAAGAATTATACGAAGGTTTAGGAGCGTAAAATTCATTTTAATTTGGCCCAGGTTGACACCAGTTGACACGCTTTTTGATAAAAAAAAAATATCAGGCTTGAAACGACGAATATTTTACCAGGCTTTCAGGTAAGTGTGTTCTAATCCCGACTTGCCAACTGACTGTTGTACTACCATATACACCATAAAAACTGCTGCATATCGTCGTTGAAGATGCAAAAAAATGTTATACGCAGTAAAAAATAACGGCGTATAACATGGTTTGCATCTTCAACGACGATATAAAATACTGCAAGTCTACCCATGTGTATTTATGAACTCGGTAAATTGATTTATTAAGTAAGGCAGTTGTTCTAAAGTAATTGGATTTAATTACCTGTTATTACTAAATCCACTAAATACTCGTGAACATTTTTCAGTCACTCCTAGTCCTAGCCTACAATTAAAGCCACTTTTAATTTAAGCACTCTAACTTCATATCCAAATATTATTGCCAACCACGACGGTAATCATAAAAAGGTACAATTAAAGTTTATTTCTTCAATGCCAACACTCAACAAGAAAAAGCTGGAATCATTTGCACCTTAAACGTTAAGCAGGTACATTCAGGTTAATACTTGAATACCTAGAAGTGAAAACCTGTGATTTTGAAAAATGTTGACACTGAAAGAATGCTACTACAATACAATAACCGTAAGCATTTTATCAAAAATCAATTTGTTACCTTTTGAAGTAATTACAAAGGGCGGAAATTTTCAAATTAGAATTCAGCCATCGAAAACCAAGAGAGTATGTTTTTACATTTATTTTATTTGGCTGCTCGTCCACGGCATCTATTTGCTATGTCGTTTGGTCCAATCTGTATTGTTCTCTCAGGATTACTTCGTAGTCAACGATTTTCCCATTCATGTTCTGTACATTGTAGGTACCTTTTTGATTGCCTACTGGACGTATTTAGCTTTGATTCTAAACCCAGATGTGAATACAATAATTTTCAATCAGCTTTTTTATGTCTCTAGTCCTAAT
>JAAXYX010005481.1:0-10845 GCA_036851915.1 Ptenothrix huangshanensis | reverse complement strand
TGAAGTGTTCACAATTACCCGCCGTTCACAATTACCCACCTTTACCCTACCAATTACATTAGGTGTTAAGTAAATTATTGTGGACGGGGAAGTGTTATTATAGATAATAGAATTTTTCCCACAAGTGCGTCCTGGTGCCTAAAAGGGAACTTTTAATTTCTAATTATTATTTCGTATTTACTTTGTTCATTTTCGTTGTAGATCCTATTCGGATGGGAACCCTTCAACATTTGACATCACAAAGGAATTCAAACTTGGTTGACCATCTTCACTGACAAGACAATAAACAGCCGGACCGGTGATATCAATGTCAAACGTTCATATTTGATTACAACCTGACCCTTGTCTGGACTGGCACTGGATTAATTTTAGACTAAATTTGGGCTTAAGCAATCAACCTAAGAAATAAGTAGGTCTGGCTAAATTTGCTTGGGACAAGAGAGCAAGAGAATAATCCGTAACAACTCGAGCTTGTTTAATTATTGTTGCCGTAATCAATCTGCATCAATCTGACATATGTGATGGCTGGGGGTACTGGACCTGGGAAAATGAACAAGTCTGTCAATTCTTCGATGAACATGTCTGTGTCCCAGCAAGTCAAACCCATCACACTTCAAGGATCTGCTACCATAGTTGTTGAATTTTTTAGTGAGCTTTTTCATTTTTTATCCATTTCTTTTATTTTAATTCATAATTACCTTTTCGAATAATTTGGTCGGGTTATTTTCCTGGTTTCAGAATACGCTGTCAATTCGATTCTGTACCAACGAGGAGTTTATGCTCCGGAGACATTCGACCGATGTCAGCAATATGGAATTACACTATTTGTTACCAAAGACAAAGAGATCAACGAGTATTTCGATAATGTGCTGCCCAATCTTGAAAGTAGGTGTATTAGTAGTGTGGTATTTTCCCAGGGTTTATTTATTTAATTATGTACCTACATAGTATTATAGTTCCGATAATTACAATTCCTTATTTTAATTACACTAAATTAATAAATAATATTTTAAAGTAGGTAAATGTTAATTCAATCGGCGAGTAATTGAATACATGATTTAAAATAAAGTGGAAATTGTAAATAAAATGCAGATTGGCTAGCCAAAGGAGAGCTTCGAGGAGTTTCGCTTGTCATTACTTCAGCCATCACAGGGGAACATCTAGAAAAGTGGGATTTTGATATTCGCACTGTACCACAGGAAGGGGACACAACTATCACAGGGTGAGCTTTGGCAATTAATTAATTGCAAATTGCAAGTGCAGTTTTTAATTATATGAGCAGGGGCGTAACTGGAGTGGGTGCGGAAGCACCCTCTTGGAAAAAATAAATGCTTTTAAAATATTAAAATGTTTTAACTGAAAATATTGAACCACTCAAAAAAAGTGTAAATTGGAACAAATGGACCTATTTAAAAAGTGCAGTTTGGAAAAATTGGAGCTCTTTGAAAAGTGTAATTTGGAAAAATTTCGCCTTTTGTAAAAAGTGTTAATTTCAAAAAATCTGTGACATCACGAAGTACCTACCCCCTGAAATTCAGTACCAGGTACACCCCTGGCTATGAGGATCTGATAAAATCAGAAACCACGATGTATTTATGTTGCCAAAAAAACGAGCAAAATGTCAGGCTGTAGTCGGTAACAATTTATCAAGTTTAAGGATCAAGTTGACTAATTAGTGAATTTTATTTCTCCCCTTTGGTTCGACATGGGGTGGTAGGCGCCGGCGTGATTACGGGAAGAAAGAATTGGGCGAGATTCAGAAGGGGATTCGGAACGTGATGCGGCAGGTGACAGCGACGGTGACGTTTTTGCCACTGCTGGACTGCCGCTGTGCATTCGACCTGCGCATCTCCGTTAGCAAAGAGGCGGAAATTCTGAACGGCTGGAATGAGCAGACAGAGTCCCACATCGCGAATCCTGAGAGGGTCGAGCTACGCTCTTTCTCCACCTCCATACATCGAGTCCAAGCCTCTGTCACCTATCGCGCAGAAGATCCGCTATAATTCGAACCTTCCGCTCTTTAGATAGTTAGTCTTTAATTTCCTACATTGCAATTAAGTCTTCCTTGTTTCTCTCTCTTCCTCTACAAACTACCCCTCCTCCCTCTCTTTTACCGGTTCACGTTCACATCATTACAAAGAATGCTTTCATTAATTTCCAGCCCCACTCCGCACGAATCTTCCTTTACTAATTATTATCAATAATTAACGTTACTTTTTGCATTTAGCTTTGTTTTTATTTTTCTACACATTCCACTTTTTACTCCTGTTGTATTTTATTCTACTCTATTTTATTCTGTTGTTTTGTTACTCCATTGTTTTTACGCCGCAACGAAGGAAAACTGATTGTTAGACTTAGATCTCACGAGGGAACTTCTTCCAGTTACAGTGCAAAGTTGTAACATTTTTATCCGTTAAAAATCTTGGTAGAGTTGCATCTTGCATCACTTAATTTTCAATTTTGTTTCCACCGTACCTTTTATAGGTCACCAAAATGTTAATTCAAAATCCAAATATCATGAGAAACTTTTACCAAAGACACCAAAGAAAAGGTAGAAAATCCTTATGGAGCGCAATCTGTAATTTTAATTCGATCCTGTAGTTCCACGTTAATTAATATAAGCTGTTTAGATACTTTAAAAACCATACATGTGTTTGAGTGAAAGGGGACTAAGGAGAGCATAGGAAGACATTATTTGTGTATGCTTTACTCTATAAGAACTTTGATATCTAAAAATACATAATTTGTTTCAAAGTTTTTGATCCTACAAGATAATATCTTATAGATCTTATAATTAAACTCTCGAAAAGAATTTACCGATGTTTTAATCATCATGTTTTTCATCAAAGTTTTTAATTATTCCACATTGATGAATTGTAAAAGGCACGAGTAACCGTGAAGGGACGTTCCCTCGTGAGTGTATAATTATGTTTATTAAATGTTTCCGTGTGCAAGTGTGGATGAAGAAAGATGACGATAGTTATATTTGGTAAAAGCTACACCTACGCAGTATTTTTGCTCTAAGAAAACCGAAAATTTGCATAATTACTAATTAGCTTAAAACTTTTAACTTTAACGTTAACTCAATTACGTTTTATACAAAAACTGTAAAATTGGTAATAATAGTATGTAAAAAAAATTAAAGGAAGTAAAGTAAAAATGAGCACACTTTCATGGAGGATTCATGGATAATAACTATACAGTATTTATTTCACTTTGACTTTGAATTCCTCAACCTCTCCTTGAGTGACGAAGACAAAGGTCGAGTACATTTAAGCATTTATTTAAATTATTATATATTATAAGTTTTAACTGAAATTATAACGTTATCTACTACGATTGACTTATTTGCTCTAGTTAATGACGACTTGCAGATTCTCCTTCATGATGCAGACGTGTAATTATGTTAATGCCAATGTGAATATTGCATCGGTCTAGTTGGTACAAGAGAAATCCTTTTCCGGCCCACCGAAGGTCACTGGGGGACTATTTTCGTCACGTTTAACTCCTTCCAGACGACGATCACCTGGACGCATTACTGAAACACACGAACACATTATGCATAAACTTTACACAGTTAGTAAGTCCCAGTACTCAAAGCAATGCAACAAACGACACTGTAACAGCAAATCGCAATCCATCTGGAAATCTGGACGTTTTCCATCTTCATCGACGATATCTCTAGTCGTAAGATTATAACTTGAAAATAATTAATGCAATGTTCATATTCATGATCATCAACTTCAAATCGGATTGCTGGTTCAAATGCAATTTTGCTTGAATTAATAATTGTCAAAGGTTAAGTACATTAATAATACATTAATTAAGTTAATTCGATCAATTGTGGATCAATTAACCCGTTGTCGGAACTTCAACAAAAAAACCGAATTAATTGTACACGCTAAACTCCATACAATACAAATTATCCAATTTAAAAGAAAGGTATTTCAGGTGATGGAAAATTATCCAATTACACGTTTTCACAAAGATACAAAATTCTGCAATTACACGTTCTCAGAAAGATGCAAAATCCTGTAATTACACGTTTTCAAAAAGATGCAAAATTCTCCAATTACTCATTTTAACAACGATACAAAAAGCCTGCAAATCCACTTTTTCAAAACATTGTAAAACCTAAAACCCAATGCAATAAATTCCATTTTTTTACAGAGAACCAAAGCTTACTGGTCATAATCGAGCAAGCAAATAAACAATCTTTCCGTAATTACAGTCAACAATAAAATATTGCATGAAAAAAAGAACTGATTCCTACCGTAGTAAGAATGCTTGTATCGGGATACTAAACTCTCCAAAGGATGGGTATACATGACCGTGGCTAATCCTACAAGAGCTGGGAAAAATTAAAATTACAATTACATTAGTTTAATTTTCAATCTAATCTTAGCTAAAACGCATTAATGTAATCTTCAAAATGTTGTATATTGTATATTATTAAGTATCTATGTATGTACGTCTTGATCATTGACTGTTAATGAAAAGTATGGGAAAATACTCACAAGCAGCGGCGATGCACCCGGCACCCATGACCTCGGGGATTTCATTCCACCCACGCTTCCATTGGAATGCGACTAAGAATCATCAAAATGAAATCAGTAATTAAGTTCAAATTAAATAAATCCTGTTTAGGTACAAAAGCACTTTAAAATAAAGAAAGAAATTTGAAACCTACCCCTCTGTGCAAATGATGGGGGAGGAAGGGGAGCCATTTCTTTAATTTGTTTTCTGATTCAAATTACAATGACACCATTCAAACCAGAAACACCCAAAATAATTACACAAGCGAAGCTACTCAGTAACTATTCAAAATTTTAAAAATATTTAGGACAAAGCAGTGGGGAGAACAACTGTGACTGGGATAAACTGTCCTTAAAAAGATGAAGAAAATCCAAAGCTCCGCGGCTCTTTGGAAGCAACTCACGAGGTTTTCGAGCGGCAAGTTTGAAATTTCGTCTCCAAGTTCATGATTAATAAATCCGGCTCCGGTTTTATTTTTCTACTCCCTGCCCTAAATAATGATGTAATTCCAACTCCAAATTCCAACCCCATCCTGTTGTCCGACATCACATGACCCGACATCACCCGCTAATTCATCGTCCCACATCCACATCCCAGGATTGACGATGATGAAATAATTAAAAGTTACGGGAACAACGTCAAACGTGGTTTGTCATTACTTTATAATTCATAATTAACACCTTTCAAGTTCAATGTCTAGTCTAAGACAAAGAACAAAGAACGGCAGCTTAAGAATTTAATCATCAGCCGAAGAAGGCACTCTTGTGGACTTGGAACTTGAAATAAGGTTGAAGGTGTAGGTGAAAGAAAAAGTTTGTGAAACGACTGAATCCAACCGAGTAGAGATTTTTTTTTTGTTTCGACGTCGATCACATGGAGAATATTTCCAATCTCTTTAGCTCAAGTCATAGTCAAAAAGGTGGCAAGGAAAATCGAAATCATGATCAAAATCCTAATTCCGACACTGGGACGGGAGCAACCGAGAAACCTTGCAGGGCTTGTACGGATTTCAAAACTTGGTTCAAGATGACGAACAAAAATGCTCCGGAGAAGCAGGTAATTAGGTCTTGGTTTTAACATTTAACATTCCACATTTAATCAACTCACACAAGAATTAAATTATCAATTTCACACACACTTATTCTACCACTAAATGAACACACTTATTAACTTTCATTTTTGTTTCATATTCTTTAATCTTGGATAAAGGCGAAAGAATTTGTCATTCATAACCTACTAATATGTCTGTATTATTTCGTAGGAAAAACAAAGTTCTACCTTTTTACAAGAGTTCAAAATTCATTTGTCAGTTTTTCAAAGCTAAAATTGCCATTTCCAAAATTCAGATTAATTTTGAATTATCTTTTTTATTTCGTTTATTGTTTTTTGTGAATAGCAGGGGAAGAGTGAAGTGTCTTCGGAGCCGGTCCAGTGCCCACTGGACAAAGATGAACTGGGTCACAGCACCTGGTCATTTCTTCACACGATGGCCGCCTACTATCCCGAGAAACCTTCCCCCACGCAGCAGAAGGAAATGTCCGTTTTTATCAAACTTTTCTCCAAATACTACCCCTGTGATCACTGCGCCAAGGACTTCAGAGAGTCGTCAGTTCCTTTCCTCAAATATTGAACAAATTCTTCTTTAATCATTAGCTCTGTAGCTCCCGCAGGATTCTTTTTCGTGTATCCCTGCATAAAACTTGTTGAGTCCAGTGTAAAATTTAAAAAAACTGCATCTTATCTGTTTTTAATTATTAGAAAATTGCACCTTTTTTGTGTCGGTATATTTGAAAAAACTGCGTCTCTTTTGTGTAAATTCAAAAAAAGCAGCGTTGTTTTCGTGCACATTTCTAAAAAAAACTGGCCCTCTTTTGTGTACATTTTTAAAAAATTTGTCTTTCCATGTAGATTAAAAAAAGCTGAGTCTTTTTCGTGTAAATTTTAAAAAAGGGAGTGCATTTTTAAAAATCCTATGTAGGCCTAGGCCTAGTAAGTTACTCTACCGTGCTAATCTCTAATTAACAATGATTATTAACAACTCTAATTAACAAGTAGTGATAACATTTCCAACCGTATAAGCGGGATTTTTGGAAACGGAGCCAATGGAAATCTGTATTTTCGAGAGTGCAAAACTTTTCATGTATTGCATTGCTTTGTAAAAGAAAAGATTGCTCGCTCAGTCAGATGTAGATAATTAATTTCAATTATGGAATTGTGATAAAAATGTTGTTTCTACAATTGTAGAATCTCGACGAATCCTCCAGACACCAAGGACCGGAGTTCGTTCGCTCAGTGGTTGTGTGGGATGCACAACGAAGTGAACCGGAAGTTGGGCAAGGAGGAATTCGACTGCAATTTGGTAGACGAGCGGTGGAAGGACGGATGGCAGGACGGCACCTGCGGCTAAAAGTCATAACCTGTGTGTGTATATTTTTAAATGTTCCTCCGTGACTCTGCAGTCTGCAGTGTATCTCCGCAATTTAATTTTTTCATTTCATTTCTGTCTGGTCATTCTTTTCCAACTTCAGGCTTGGAAAGTTGGAACGAAAACGAAAAGTGTGAAAAATACATTGGCAGTGACTGGCCTATTATAATTATTAATTATTACTTCCATTTGATTTAGTTCTATTGCCATCGTCATAGTCAGCCAAATTGGGCTATCTACCTTTTTTAAGTTGCATTGTTGCATTGTATAATTTTAAAAAGTAAAAAAGTATTTAACAGAGCAAAATATCTTTTTGAATTTAAAATGCCGGGTGTGACAAATCAAAATTTTAATTTATTACTAATTAGACAAGTTGGTTGAGCAGTAACGGGTATAAAATAGTCCCACTGCGAAACAAAAAACTTTTCGGTTACCAAGCACCAATTGATTGGGATTAATTTTTTTTTCAAACTAAAACTTTTCAAGTCTAGTGTTTTAAGTCAGCATTTTTCAAAAAAAATAGTTTTTCCTAATTTTCAAAATGTCTCACATTTTTTCCAGTTAATACAATTTTTTGAAAAGTCCAGTTTTTCCAATCAACCCTGTTCAAAGGGTCTAGTTTTCAACACTTGACGCTTTCAATATTTCAGGTGTGATTTTTGAAAGTAACACTTTTTGAAAGGGCCCAATTTTTGAGGTTAGCACTTTTTGCCAGGCACAATTTTTCAAATTAACACGTTTTGACAGGGTGCAATTTTTCAAATCAACATTTTTTGAAAAGGCGCAGTTGTTCCAATTAACATGTTTTGAAGTGGTGGAATTTTCCAATTAACGCTTTTTGAGAGGGCCGAAAATGTCTGCCTGCTGAGCAAAAATTTCGTAGAATAGCCTCCGTTAATTACGTTTGGTTGCATGTAGTATTTTGTAAGTATTCGTTAACTCGTTTTTGACGATTAGCAGAAGAACGGGAGGAAAGAAAATAAAGGAAGCTACAAGAAACTGATAGCATTTTAAATATGTATTTACTTATAGTGTTGTATTTGTAATTACCTAGTTATGTAATCAATTATCAACCATCCAGATTTCGAAAGCATTTAACGCCGAGAGCTTTAATAAAGGAAACAATTTCCAATAATTGTTATTATTTCAACAAAATGATTCATTTATGCATAACGTCGTTTTTTCTTAACACTCAAAAAACTTTGTTTTTTTCTTTTCATCAACCAGCCACAGCTAGCATCGCATTGACATTATGCTCCCTGTCCTGTATTTACTCTACGTTCTTTTATTCTTTCCTCAAGGTCATTCTTGCGCTGCAACAAGTTAAATAAATAATACACACATTAAACGAATTAAATCCCAAATATTCCCATAATCATAATCCCAAACAATTTTAAATTCCAACTGGACCGTTTTTCTTGATTCATTCGTGTCAATTAATGACCAACCTTAAACTCGAGAATATGAATGATTACGAATACAGCGAGAAAGCATGTAATAATAAATTAATAATTATTATTCAACTTTTTTCAATATCTTGGGCTCATTATTTTCCTATCTTTCTGCCATTTATGCTTCTTTTTTGTGTGATTTGAAATGCCGATGACGAATCTTCTCAGCAATTTACATAATTTCATAATTTACTCCCGAGCGGCTTCGTGTGCTCTTTGGCTTGGAGAAATGCAAATTAATTATTTTAAGTTTATATTTGTTTGTCGAATGTCGAACCAAATTATGGAACTTGTACTCTTTAACTTATACCTTCATTTTCTGGGACGAGAAAAAAATCAGCATGCAATAATTATTTGTTTAATAATAAAATCAGCTCTGAAAAAAATCGGATTCTACTCAAATAAACGCAGGAATGTGTATGTAAGCTAGGTCTACAACTGTGCAAAGTTTCATTGAAATCGGATAATAAAATTGTATGCTACAATCAATTAACCAAAATTGAAGGCGGCGGACGAATTTAGGAAAAAAGACGATCACAATAGCTGCGCTTGACGCTAGCTAATAAAAATACGCTACCTACTTTCTTTTCGCGAAGGACGCATTTTTTAAAAAAAATTACAATACACACATTTCAATGCTATTTCGACGGACAAATTAATTTTCTTGTGCTTTTAAGATATTTTTAAGATCTTCCCTGATGGGGGGAAATTTTTGTGAAATGTGCGATTGTGTGGATTTTCTAGAAAGTATATTGCATTGCGCTAATTTTCTTTTCAGCGCACTTTGTTGAGGAATGTGCCATTATTGGCATATTCAAAAAATAAAATTTTCAAACTTTGTCAAACTTTTTCAAAATTTTTTTTAAACTTGAAAATCTTCAAAAATCCTCCTAGGTAATATGCTTACGCTTTGCTACAAAAAGTTTGGTTGAAATCCCATCAGAAGTTTCGTCGAAATCTTGGTTTTACAAATTACCCCTTACCCCCCACCGTAAAACCCCCTCCGAGTTTCAAAATCGTTTTTTTTCGCTACCATGAGTCAAAATAGTTACAAGCGAACATGCTTACCGATTTTATCAATTTCTGACGATCCCCATTTTTTAAGGTGAAACCTCAAATTGTTGTTCTATAAGCGAGAAGGTGTTTCAGTTTTTATTTACTAGGGAAACCACAAAAATTTTTTAATGCGCAATTTGTAATTTTAACGCTAATTGAATAACGTGCTTGAAATTATTTAAAATTTGGGACAGCCAAAACAAGAGCTGAATGACTTTTTATCATAGGGCTTGAAATATTCATTTGGGGAACAATTTAAATTGAAATCATCCTTACTTAGTACTATTAAATATAAGCAGGTGAGCTTTGTCGTAATCAAAAAAAAACAAAATAAATTATTTTATTACGTAAGACGCATTTGACGAATTTTAGCTGGCAAGTCTGCTGTTCTTTTGCAGAACTTGTACTTAATACGATGAGTTGCTTTTGAAATCACAGTACGGAAGAAAAGTCAAACTTGATTTTTGTCTTCAAAAAATTCCTTCTAATATTTTCTCTAACGAACCTCAAGGATATACGCCACTCAGAAATTGCGCAGGATCACGTTCAGTGTAAATTGTAGTGTATAATATAATTATGTCTATCTATATTATTATAAGTATTTAGTTATTATAATAATAACATGTAACAATTATAAATTATATATAGTTATATAGTAGTCTCGTCTTGTGCTTCGCGAAAACTTACACTGGATAAAATAAATGAATGATAATTTGAAATTTTCAATATTTTGCAAAACACAATAAGTTAAGCGTGTTTCCGACTCATTTTAATTTCTCAAAACCAATGGACCCAGTTTCAAGTTGTTAATGAGCTAGCAAGTCAAATGGCAATCGTGACGAAACCTCATTAATTGTTTATTGATGCATTCGCTGGAGCTAGGGAATACAATCCCGAGTGATTTTCAAAAAGTCGAGATCGAGATTTATCTCCGAAATCCCGAGATTTCGAGATCGAGATTTTATCCATCGAGATCTAGACCTTTTGCATTACGGATTAAAAATTCGAGATCGAGTGTCCATTCGAGATCGAGATGTCCATTCGAGATCGAGATGTCCATTCGAGATCTCAAGATTTTCGAGATCGAGATCTCTGGATTGGATTCCCTAGCTGGGTTCCATGAACTACGAAAAAATAATTCCATTGAATTAAAGCAAGGCAGACTAAATATTATTTTGTTCGACTTTATGTGTTTCAAACCTGTATTTTTTGCACTTTTGAATGCGAGGCGATTATAATGGGTGCGATGTTTTAATTATATCTGGAGCCAGACAGCCAGACACACTGAAGAAAGTTAAGTCAGACAAGTATTAAAACAACGCGCCTGGATTTTCACTCCCAGCCAGACAAGAATAAAACATCGCGCTTGACTTGTCT
>JAAXYX010005480.1:0-10845 GCA_036851915.1 Ptenothrix huangshanensis | reverse complement strand
AAGCCATATCATTTTGCTCATAAAAACCCCCCGACTACGAATATCCAAAATTCTTAGCATACTACCTTCTACGTTCTAAGTTATTCTTTCAACTATTAGTAATGTGAGAAGAATGCTTAAATGCGTGTTCGTAATTTGCTCATTATTGTTTACTGGAATGATGAAAATTGTAATAAAATCATATAAAACAAAGTACATAATGTTTAATAATGGTGTATTGAAATTCTTTTCTTTTAATTCTTACCATTTACAAATATTGTTTATAACATTTATACGCTCAGAGTAAGTGAATAACAAATTTTAAAACTCTTAAATTATTCCGTCTGGGTCTTCACACTTGACAATATTCAGGGAGGTATGAATTTAAATTCTTCTGTTCATGTTTGACCTTCCGATGATTTTTATTGTGTTGTCACCAATCGCACAGATGTGAAAAACCTTTGTAACGTCACAGTTGCTCATCACCAATAGTCATAAAGACCCACTACAGCCAATATCTTTTTAGTCTGAACAATTATTTTTATGTAGATAACTGCGAATTATTATTCGTAAATATTAGATCTACAGACGATGGTGGTTACAAATTGAATGGCAGAATCGCGTTTTGATAAGCATCGATATATAACTATTTACTTTAAATCTACTTAGGTACTTGCAGTTATTTAATCGCATATTTAAATTTTTAAAATTTTAATATTCAGAAACTATATAGTGGTAGACATAATAATCTAAGGCGATGACGTCGGAGGAAGACACAGTATAAATGCGTCATGTAACAGTGTAAATAGTTTTAATTACCTATAACATATACATTGGTATAATTATACAAATTACATACCAATGCCTGTCTAAGCAGGTAGTTCTGCGTTTAATTTGAACAAATTTCGAACAGTTCTTAGAATAATACGCAAATTAATATAAAAACATTAATTTTAATTTAGCATCCCACACATTTGCTGTTTACACGATTACAGTGGAAAAACGGTGGAGAATCTATTTAAAAATCTTAGTAACATATAAAACTGATCGTCATTAGTCCCTTTTGTCTTTTGCGGTCTGTCATGTATTCTGTTTTTGGATAGCATATGTCCCTCAAATGTTCCACTGACTCAGGTTTTAAACCAGTCTTCCATTCCCCCTTGCAGTATAATTACACTAATATCACAATCACACCGTCACACTAGTCGGTACAGATGCTATATTCATGGGCAACAACCACAAAATCATATGGAGTGCATCCCCGACTACAGCATTTAACCACTAGATTTTTCAGCATAGCATTTCGCCTCCATCTTCTAAAAGGATCATTGAAATATTGACCTCGAGGGACATTTTGTTGACCGTTTGGAACAACGGTTATTTGATGCGGAATTTCATAGCCGAACTGATAATTATAAGGTATATTTCCAGGAAAGTCGTCTAAACCAGAAATTTGCTGAGTTTCCGGCCCAGTTGCAGCGTTCAGATTCGGTAGCAAGGGATACTGATGAGAACTTTGGGAAATTCCAGCTTGCTCAGGTGGGAGTTGATATAAGTACCCAACATTTGATGATTGTGGTGCATCCTGTGAAGACTTCCATTCACGCAAATAATATCCCCACAAATTCAAAACTTCGGAAGCTATACAATCATTAATAAATATGTCTTGTTTAACTGAATGGTCCATTGCAAGGATAGAGAAGATTGTTAAAATTTACTACGCATTTATTTTCAAAGCTATAGTTAAAATCAAAATTATAATAATTATATTACATGATATACGTGGCCTCTCATCAAAATTTTCTAAGGGCATCATAAAATATTCAGCACTTCGCTTAATATAAACTGCACAAACACGTCCCAGATTTTTTCTAAACGTATCGATGTCGCAGTCTGGAGTGTGTCCTGTTTCCGTACGAGTTACAAGTTCAAGCGATATCCAAGTAAAAATCAACATTCGTATATAACCCAATGAGCTTCCTTGTATTTGTTTCCTTAAAATCATCTAATCATAATTTCAACCTTGAATATGACATTACTAAGTGAGAAGGTTTGTATTGAAACTATTTGCGAAAAGCAGAGAAAGAATTTGCAACCATAATTTCAATATATAATTAGAATGTAGGTACAAATTTATGGGGTGTTCTTTAGTAAGTAGCATAGTAGAACTCTAAACTCCCACACCCCATAGTATTGTTTATTTAATGGTTCTGCTAGGCTTAGTCCAAGACTGTTCACAAATATAGACCTAGTTTAAAATCCCATCCTTACTAAAGAATCCCGCATAATGTGCGTACTCCATTTGAACTCTGTTATTATGTAATTAGTATACAATTAAAAACACCAAACAACGTGGAGTATATCCAGAAAACGGATAATCTAGCACTTTTAGTAAAACCGGTGTAAAAACAAATTTACAGCTTCACTTACCTCAATAAAGTTTCAGTGATCTTAAGGACACGCAAAAACAAAGCACTGGTAAAAATGATTAAGAAAATAGTCAGTCAATTGGGGAGCTTAAATTATATGACTGACCAAATATGTTTCGACTCCAAACCACCAACTAAACACATATGGTTCAGAAATGCATAGACCCTGAGAACTTAATGAATGCTGCCATCAGTTTCTTATAAATAGATCATTATTAGCAATATAATATCCTATTTTTATGACCCCGTCAAGTTTCCCACAGTACCTCATAGAATCATTAGTTAGTACTACCCGCATGTTTCAGAAGGATAGATAGTTTGATTACGAATGGAGAGAGTCTTATACATGAACTTATAAGTCAAATCAATTTAGTTGTCATAAATTCTAAAAAAATGCAATAACCGTCATTTAATAGTCGATCCCTGCACAGTAAAACATGTGTAAGTATACGTATATAATTAATTAATACAATAGAAATAAGAGTGTTAGTAATAAAATCATTACTTCTTCACCGACAAGATTTTGTGCTCTATTCCTGAATCAGGAAGACAGAAGCTGATGCTGGGCCTGAAGAATAGGCTAATTTGATGGCCAATGCCAATGCAATAACCCACATATTTCTGACTGCAGCTGATATGGGAAGTGAATAAAAAATATTTGTAATAAAATAATGGGCTATGAAAAACTAGTAAATTCATCAACAGAAACGATTTGATGCATATTTGGGATGGGTTAGGGGCACACTATTAAGTTCAAATAAATGAATTTCGAATAAGCAATCAATTTCATTGCATCACAAAATTCTATACATAGCTCATACCACTTACACTGCTAAAAAACGGTGGTTTATAAAACCAACTGTAACTCAATAGGTTTACTTTTCGTGTTGCCACTTTACCACTTTAAGTTACTTTCAATCTTACCGTTTGACACCGTCATTAACTTCCCGTCTTACATGTCACTGGCTTTTCTGCTTTTGTTCTGCCACCTGTTTGAAAATATCGCAGTATTAGGATGCTAAGAATACCAGTCGTAGTATCGTACATTCCAGTAAAAGTGAAAGCTGGTGCCCCGCTCAAAAAGCCGAAACGTTGAAACGTAACTTGTGCCATAAATAGAATTATGTAACCTTTTATGGGAGGGAGTAAAAACGTTGCTAACTTTGTTGACTGTGCTGCTACATTGTAGGAATCGAATTAATAACTCTACGTAAATGTTTATAGTTCTTAACGTTTGTCAACATTATAGAAAACTAAATTAAAAAGAACATGCCATTACTGCATTCTGATGTTATTAATGCGAAATATTCAAACAGGGCTGTACAGTGGAAACAGTTACAGCTTACATCAATAATATACTAACCAAGTTTTAAAAAGAAAATAGTTGCTCATAATAAATTGGCCGCTTACTCCTGGTAGAACGATCTTCTGATTCCTGTTACGAAGTTGATACACACAAATTTCCGCGGTCACAAAAATGTTAGCTCTAAGGCGGGGCAGAAGTGAATACTGAAACTACGCAAATCCATTTTCATGCATTAATTATTAATACGGCTCCAGAGTTGGTTTATTATTCAAAATCCATAGAACGTTTTCAGCCAAGGTCTAACTTGATATTGGTATTAATTAGAATTACTGATGTTTAAACTAAGGTTCGGCGTGCGGCCCTTAAAATGACCTACGGCGACCTACTACAATTTAAAGCCATTACAGTACGATATAGTAACCGACAACTTTTTAACAATATGTCAAGTTTACTCGCAAAGAGCTATTTATTCATTTTTTCGATTTTCCTGTAACTGTTAAACAATATAATACCGGAGTGAGTATAAATCTTTTAACAAACAGGAATATGATGTCAATCGCTGATTTGCTAATATTTGTTTAGGTACAGACTGTATTTATAATTTTCTTGAAGATCGGTTTTGCATCACTGTATTTTTTAATAGAAAATGTAATTAAACAGTGCTAACTCAACGTGAGGCATTAAATTTGCATGTCCTTATTTTAGCTGCTTTTATTATTATATAATTGTAACGATATCAAGACGATAAACCGGACCCAAAGTCAGTCAGCTACGAGGGCCCTACCAGTTACAATGTTGCAGGTGGAAGTAAACAACAGAGTAAGATGGAAGAATTCAAAATGTTCATAATTCCTTAATTCCTGCTAAGTTGGGTTATCGAGTGAATAACCGACGTACGATTACTTCAGTAAAAATAGTTTGTGTTGTTGAATTCGTAATCTATGCTGTACTATTGATACTACTGAACGAAACAAATGCTAAGGCAAATGTCAAGGTAGAAGAAAATTGACAATGCTCCTGTAAAAGGCAACTACCGAGGATTGCTAGTGTATTCCTAACCTAAAATACTTTGCAAACCCGTTAGACTTTGAAAACTATACGCGCCATTTAATACCCATCAAACCAACTGCTATAAAGTCACCTTTTCAATGTAACAAAAAACAATGTAATGCAATCCAGCATTCTGATTTTACTCCATTAATTAGGTAGTGACATAATGAGTTCTAGCTTTTACCATTAATACAAGGATGTTTCAAACTGTACAATTAGTTTAAAAATCAAATTAAAAACTTTAATGAATAAGCCCACATTCATTTGTACAGAACTGATGGGTACTAACGGATATGGAGGTATAGAATGATTTGAATGAAATTGTATAAATGCTATAAACGACAACCGATTAACAAAGCCAATGATGAATGATTTTAACAAAGCAAACAGCATCGGAAATTATGACTATTTAGAGAAATAATACCCCACCATATAAATGAACATGCTGAAAATTCTGTATCTAAGGCATTTGACAATCATATTTTCCCATCTTTCGTAACATCTGCTATAATAATTTAACGTAATCATCTTATAACAATCTGTGTAGCAAGGTTCAGTTTATCATGGAATTATTGATGCTACTAAAATTAGTCTGAGCCAATGGCAACTTTGGCGGCAGTGGGTTGAGGCTCCGACGGGACTGATGCGGTAACTCTCTTCTGTGACAGATTAATTTTATCCCCAAGGCTTAATGCCATTCCCTGTGATCACAAAAACAAGCATAATACCACATTAAAATCATAGCACATCAATTATCAGTAAAAAACGCAACTTCAGCCGATAATAAAAAATGATAAAACATTCAACAACTGTAATACGATTTTTCAGGATTCAATTCGTCTTACTTGGCTTTTGGCTCTAATCCTGATGTGACCGGTTACTGGAGCATTAGGATTCTCTATTGATTTTTCAATGCTTAAATTCGCAAGTGCATCTTCGCCAAAAATTGACTTCGCATATAACGTTGCGGCCATAAATCCACAATCTCCTACAAGAGCCTAAAAAGAATAAATGAAATAGTGATGCTGATAGTGCGATAGCTACATACTATTGAATCAATCGGGAAATAAATATCGCAACCCGACATCTCACAAGCTACCACATGAATCAATTTGTAAATTTTCGATTATTATAGTATTCAGCCTACACTAGTATTAAAACTTACTTTCTCGGGCGTAAGACATTGCATATTTGTTGATTTAATCAAGTGCTGCAGATACTGGTGTAAATTGGTTATTCCAGTGTTGACACCGACCTGAAAATAAAGGAACAGTAAAAATTGTGATTTAATTTGAAACACGTTACGGTGTAGAAAAATTAGGAACGATTGATGTTAGGTACAATATGAATACCAACCAAAAACATTATTTGGCTTGAAAAGGCGAAGATGAAATTTTATGGCTTAAACAAAAATGAAAAAGTTCAAGTGATTACAAACAGAAATCAACTTAAATGCATCAAATTTGACATCGTTAGCAAATACCCAATACCCTATTGTAATTAACGCACAGACTTACCACCAATGTGACTACCACCCTTTCTCTTAGTTCCCTCTTCTAAAAAGTTGTAGGTCTGTAATCGTATTTTTTATAATAAGCTAATTAAAATGCTAACCTTGTTCTCCCATTCAAATTCTGCCCACATTGCTCGGAATTCGGCATCGGTACAAGTAGCAGGTAGAATGTAATCCATTATATCAATATGAATGTCACTCATTACGACGACGTTTCGATCGGATCCAGCACCACTTACATCATACACTAAATGAACACAGAAAAAATTACCCCTTATAACTCTTAAATTCTGAATGAGAAAAGTTATCAACTACACGGACTAGCACGTCGCTCATATTCGAACAAACTCACCGATATTTCCAAAAATGACACCATTCTCTGTGGAAGCAACTTTTATGCTAGCTCTTATGTTGGTAAAGTCACGTGGTCCCAAAATGACAGCAGGCGGTCTTTCCACTAATTTCAAATCTCCTAATGTCGCCAATTCGAGAGTACAATTTTGAAGCGTGTCGTCTGTGCACAATTATTCACGTATTTATTATTTTTTAACATAATTATTAGTAAAAGCACGAGAAACAAAAGGGAAATATTTATTTGCTTTTTAAGTAACCACGTACTGGTTTGGTTTACAAGCAGCACGTCCAAAACAATGTCAAACTGGTTAACATTTATGTAAGCTTCGGAATATACAGGGTCCGAAAATCCAGTCAACTGCGTTACTTTGCTCAGCTTCGAAGATGAGAACTAAAGATAATGAAATAATTTGGATATAGTCACAATCGTTTTTGTTTTAAAACATCGAGAAACCATCTGATAGCAACATACATCTGAATCATCCCGTTTAATGTCAACACCGACAGCTTTGCTCAAGCTCGACTCAAACATATCATCTCCGTTGACCATATCCAAGCGGCTGATCAATTGCACAAAATCAATTGGATCGTCTGGTTGAACCAATACGTTCTTTTTCTTCTTGGCTTTCGTGTTAGCAGCTTCATATTCCGACTGTTCCTTCAACATTAGAGCAAGAGACTCTCTACATTCTTCAGTGAATACTCTAGATAAGGTTTTATTCTGGTCTGACAAAACTCGCAGACACAGTAGAATCCGATCCACATCATCTGACGTAATGGCTTTTGTTGGGAGGCCTGCCGTATTACAATAAGGACAAGGAAAATTAAAATCCAGCTATTAGAAATAGAATTCGTTCCGGAAATTCAAGTTATGTAAGTGTTACTAACCAGAAGTTCCAAGTCTAATAATTGATGCCATGATAAACATAGCTTCCGCAGTGATTCTATTTTTGACCGCTTCCTGCAATGCGGATTCTTGAACCACAAGACGTCTAACCATCTTGGTAAGAGATGCGGCCAATGCAGCGCCGATGAAAAAGTCGCCTTCCATCAGATGCTTCCTTAGAGCCGGAACACTGTCACCCTACACATAGTGATATTAGAAATGTAGTTCATTAAACACCGCGACTTTACACTCACAATCATGGAAAATTCTTTTCGGAAAAAGAAACACAGATACTTGAAAATATTAGTACAACAGAACAAGTCTACGTAAGTGCTGTGCGTGAACCGAACGGGTTTAACGATACTGTAAGCTAATTCACTCAAGACTTTGGGTTAACAATCTTTGAATTATGATCTCACACATCGAGCGAACAAATTTCTGCATTATTATCTTACATTTCGAGCTAACAAACCTTTTTTGTTGTCTGCGTCATGGAGAAGGCAGACTGTGTAGCGTACGTTCCGTCTGATGTTACGAGACGAGATGACTGACTTTTTTCCTGTTGAGGTTTTGAGGAACCAGCATCTTTGTCTTCTTCGGTTTCACCTGCTGCTTTCTTTAATTCAGAATCTACTAGAGGTAGCTAAAATTCAAAAAGACAAAATTATTCCTCAGCAACCATAATTCTCCGATGAAATAACCCACTCATATGATTTACACAACTTACTTCTCCTAAACAAGTTTTGATCTGTGCCACCACTGTTTCGATATCGACCCTTGTTGTGGAAAATTCGCCTAGAATCCAAATCGTAGATCGCATTATTTTGGAGGACCTGATTGAGGGAAATACTTCTAGCAGCTTTTCTACAATAATGGGCGTTAAAGACGGAAACTTTTGAACAGCTTCTCGTAAAAAGAGAAGTACATCAGAGGCCGCTAATTCGTTTGTATCCGACAAAAATTCTACCAACACTGGAATGATGCTCGCAGCTACGTCTGGAAACTGTCAGAGCAAAAAAACTTTCAAATACACATTTGTATACAATAGTAATTATGTCAATAATTAATAGATATCTAGCTGCTAGTGAATCTTACCTTTACACAACATTGATGGAGCGTACGGACTAGTAACTGACGATACTTTCCTGTATCATCATGTTCAACAGAATTGTGAGTCCGTCCAACTTCTTTGCGAAGAAACAACACTACTTCCCCAACAGTTCTCGAGCTTAACAATTCTAAGGCTAAGTTCAGAGTCTTTCGCCTGACTTCCAGGTCGGGAGACGCTAATATTCTGAGGATGTCCATCACTAAATCCTCCATAACTTTGTCGCTGTACTGAAGTTCTCGAAGGGAAGCCAATCTCTCCAATACAATAAGTTTCACGTTATTGTCGCTTTCTTTTATGATTAGTTCAATATAGCACGTTGCCGCAGCCTATAAACCATAGTTGTATTTATAAAATTTAGTTTGAACATGAATATCTTGGAAGTGTACAGATTTATGTATTTACGTTTAATATAATTGTTTTTATTTACTATATTATCGTATTAACTCACTTTAATAGCAGACGGAGCGCTCGATAACGTCACTAAAGTGCCGGCAGATTCATACCGAACAGCGGAACTGTTAGATGTCAGCAAATTATAAATACACCGTATGAACTTTGCGCGTTCGCTGGGGTTGTGATGACACACCTAATGATGATTAATTTTAAATTCGAACATTAAATACACACAACAGATGTACATATTTTCTTTGGTTCAAAATTAACCAACAGAATATGCATGTAATACGAATGACAGGATTAAAAAACAGAAAAACTACCTTGTATATCAATTCTACAATAACCAATTGAAGAATATCCCCGAAACTTCCAACTTGGTCAAGACATGATGTTAAATAAGCAAGTGCCCGATTCTGATCAACTTGAAGAAGCATTAAAAATGCATTACGTCGGCATGCCATATCTTGTTCCACTTCCAACAGATTAGAAACTAACTCAGGGGCGTCGGGTATCAAAGTATCGAAATTCCTTTAAAAATACCATTTTAATCATTCCACACACATGATATTCCCTATCGTCTATTCTGAATATTCAGGTAATAATTTATTACTTATAAATAGTGAAGACGGCAAGAACTGCATTTCGCCGAACGTAGGCATGACGATGTTCCAGACAAGTTCTGATAGCAGGCATTAAAGGCTCTAGAAGTTCAGGTTCCCGGAGTTTGCATAAAAATCGAAGGGTAGATCCACGAATGAATTCATTTGGGTGTTGCAAGTCCTAAAAGGATAATAAAAGTATGTGAGATGTACCTAAAACAACTGGTAAGGTAATTATTACAGCATTACAACGTATAAACAGAATTAAAAACATGCAGTACACGATAGTACAAACCTTTCGGTATGCATCACAAACGAGTATCATCTCATGAAGCAATTTTCCATCAGGTGATGTTTTCGGCACAATTTCCCAATAGACAAGCAACAACTTCTTAATTGTATGATCCTAGAAACAAATGTATTAATCATTCCTGTGTAACAGACACCAAAAACGGCTGTATTAAAGTTCCAGAGTAGGACAGAATAGAACGAAAATAACAGTGTATTACAATTGAAACGTCATTCCTTACATATAAAATAAAAATAATGATAGATAAAGTTAAATATATAAATTATGACACAACTCTCGCCTTCGATTGCGATCTTGGCGAGAAATAATTACTCAGTTGGGACTTAAGCTTGGGAAACCTGTAAATACCTACATTAAGAAATATTAAAAACCAATTCTAAATAGTATAATTCTATTCGATCTGCAAACCGATGTGGCTAATTGCGAAAACAGGAAAGTATTTTTACTTGTGTAGCGTTATTCATCGAAAAACCAACTCTGTAAACTCTGAAATGTTCGATCCGTTAATTTCGATTTCTTAACTACTCATATTGATATAGAGGTAAACAACAACAGATGTATAATCAATTCCACGCAATTACTTGTAAAGGTAATATAAATCTGATAATTGTCATGAGAAGGCCCGGCAGCTTTTCCCCGCTTAGAATCATAAATATGACTTTCTTTAGCGCATCCGTTTTAGTCTTGATGTCACCCTTTTCTGTAATTCAACAATAACCGTCAACATTAGCTAAGCATCTACTGTAAACTCTGTTCATCATCCACCAGAAGCAATAACCAACACCAACATTTAATATGATTCACCTAACGTGAGTACAATTACACACTGACAACCAACATCGAGAACTAGTAATAATTAAGCAAAACCAATTAATGTGGAGAATGCGAGATGACAGACGGGAGAAAATATAT
>JAAXYX010005479.1:0-10846 GCA_036851915.1 Ptenothrix huangshanensis | reverse complement strand
CAAACAATCGCAAATATTCTCAGCTAAATCGCTGTATCTATGGCAATACAATGTAATTTTTTGCGATGCGAATATTTGAGAGAAACTGAGGACGATCGGGTTTACGGCTAATGTTAATTTTTGCGGTGAGATAAGGTGAGAAGAGTTGAGATCAGGTTTCCCCTTATTGTAGTGCCAAATACGAGTAGATTTTTAGCGTTTTAGGAGCAACAGTTTTTACAGTGTATCTCCTTCACATTTACACATTCAATTTATTAATCATAATTCCGTTGGGTATCAGAAATAAAATTTTACATGTTATATAATTAGGTTTTTACATGTAAAATACATATGTATCTACACCATTCCATATGGCTGCACGAGTAAAAGCAAATAATTATTTTCTTAGAGTATTACATTACCGTCTGTAGCTTTGCCATGCGTTGCCATCTTGACATGCCATATGCCATGCGATCCAGATCCAGCCAAGTCTTATAAGAGATTATTATAAGAGAAGATTAGCACCACCTTACCTATATAATTACTTAGCAGCTTTCAAGTTTCTCCCATGAATTCGGAATATGATGAAAAGAAACGGTGAGCTTGAAAACGGATCCAAGGATTCCGTTCTAGGTATTAGAGATTGTACGCGTAGGCAATAATAATAATAACAAGTAGGACTGCAAGTTCCGGTTTTTACTGACATTAGGATACTCCATTATAATGTGTAGGAAGTATTCCACGGATAGCTGTTCAGAGAACAGAAACAGATGGTGAGCGGATGTTTGAGTCTAGTCTGCCGTGCTTTCAAATGAGAAATAAAATTTGACTCAAGAAGCAGAAATAACATGGCAAAGGCAGTCAAGGGGTAAAGGGTTTAAGTATTTCGCAACTGGGGATATGAATATCTGCCACACTTTCACACTTTTATGGATACTACCCTCGGATTGCAAATACTATGTATGTTGGTGCATTATAGGATTCCTGACATTATTTACCTCAACCTACACCGTCAAAACTGCTTTATCTAAAACGCCTGAAAGCTAATCCTATTTTATAAACCGAGTTATGAAAGCAGTTGAGATGCATCTGAAGTCCAGGTAAAACACATCTCGCGATCCAAGATACGCTGTTTTTTGATGAGTTTCAGATAAACTTTAGATGCACGCTTTATCATGGTTTTATAATTAAATAGAACACGATTGGTTTTGGGAGAGGTACACCGCAAAAACTAAAGAATCTTAAAACAGGCAGAAATGCATCAAAAACGACAGAAATCTCCTTACACTTACGATTAGTGTAATTAAGAACGCAGTTGGAATGCATCTTAACAGCATCACAAGAGCATTTAAACCTGTACTGAGATACATCACATAACCCTAATTTTTTTTGTTTTTAACTTTTAGAAAGTGCCTATTTTTTCATTTGCTACGCGTTGTTCAAAGCGTATATGTTTATTTTTTATGCTTTTTAAAAACGTTTATTTTTTAATTTTAGCTTTGTGTGAACGTCCAATTTTTTTATTTTACACCTTTGAACAACGTTTTTTTTTTACGTTCTTTCACAACTTTTGTCAAACGAGTGGTTGGTTTCCTTTTAAGATACATCAGTTTTTGCACGTACTTTAGATGCATTTAGTTTTTACAATGTACCTACCTACATCGTCATGAGCCACTCTTATATATAAGAATCCTTATTAACATCACAGAACCAGAATCAGTAGTAGTGGCAAGCGTACCAGACTAACTGATCTCATTCTATTAATAATAAAGTAGAAACCTACCCAGTATGGGTAAATAATGTGCACTGCCTATCAACTGGAGGAAGAGCTACAGACAGAGACAGAGAGAGATGCTGTAGATATCTATAGTTAGCAGTATACATACACCCTTGAAAATCTCCACCATTTCCTTCTTCATTTCCTGACAACATTAAACACTCTAGGAATTCCTAGACCATCCTGGCCTGGCCCGACAAGTCAAAGGGAAAGGCAAAATCAGAGAAGTTAAGGCCACAAGCAAAAGCAACTGGCTCCCCCCAATCCAAGCCGAAATCTGAATCTGAATCCGAATCCGAAATCTAGCAAGACGAAGAAGAAGTTGAACGGAGTCACAAGACTTCGGAGAAACTAACTTGTTACTTTCATCTACTTCACAAATACAAATACGAATCAAAATCCAAACAAGAAACTCTGGGAAATTCTAGGATTTTGATCATCATAATTTGAGGTCTTAATATCTGGGTACATATTATATTACTAAGTGTATTCTTGCAAAAGCGGATCAAGTCCAATGGAAATTGGGGAGATTTAAGGTTTCTTGCCAGCAGCAGGAAGCACTTTTCATACATATGTACATTGGTAATGTGTAGCTGGAATTACAAACCAAAAGGATACCTACTATACATGTCACATCACAAAGGCTAACTCTCACTTGGAATTTGATTTGGACTCATAATCATAATCATACATGTAATAATTGTACTATTCAAAAACTTGCCAAATGCCAGGCCATGCTAGCACCAACAACAACAACTACCAGTATCAAAGAAAGTGGAAACAATGGTATTGTTACGCCACAATAGTAGGAAACAGCAATAGCAACAGCAAAATCGAAAGTAACAACTTCAAGGGCAGGCATAAGCAAAAACAGTGGGAGTAGCAACAGCAAGTGAAAGATCTACACAAGAGGCAAAGACCAGACATCATTTTCATAATAAAATCATTGTACGTATGTTAAGGCAGTTTATGGCCTCAAGTATAAAATATAACTCCACGTGTACGTATGTATATGACGGTGCATCTGGCAACCTAAAGATACACTTTCAACTCGGCACAACTCGTGAATGCTTTGCTCTGGGGTGGAGATTAACTTTGAGATCAGCAAAGTTTGCTCAGCTTTTACTTACATGTTTGGAGTATACATAGGTATAAGCACTCGTAGGTAGACTCCAGACTAATACTCATGTTCATGGAGAACAGAGACACAGAGAAAGACCTCTGGAATAAGCAACCAACAATTTCGGATTTAGATTTGTCCAGTTACATTGCACTGAATTGAATTGCATTGCATTGCATCCGGAATGGAAGAATGTAAGATTTTTTCCTTACTACTCTGCGCTGTGGACTCAGCACTTGAGTTTTTGTTTCAACGACGCCATGACTTTTTGATTTATTGTTGGCCCCAAGTACTAATGCATCCAGGGCAACGCAAAAGCCAAAGCCAAAGTTAAAGCTAAAGCTAAAGTCAAAGCCAAGCGTTAAGATATACATATGTGTACCTATGCAGTAGGAAAGATATGTGTAGGGGTAAGATTCGTAGCATAAATGCTCGTAAATATAAACAATGTTTTATTACGATTGGTGCAAAAGTTTTCAAGGATACATAATAAAAATTTAATACGAAAACAGAATATGCTTAAATGTTAAATACATGTACATACGTACCTGCCTAATAAGGGACCGTAAATGATCGAATAAAAGTCGGGATTCAGATGATTTCCGGGCCTGGAAAATCCATCTTGCAGTCCAAGATGCGCTTTTAACGTGTTTTCGATGCTTTTCGGACTTTAATTTTATTGGTGCTGACCGTAGTAGCAAAATTTTAAAATGTAATAATAAATGCTGGATTTGAATTAAATCTGAAGTAAAATGCAGGGCAACTATTCGTTCATGTACGGTAAAAATATATGTGTGTACAAAAATGAAGATAAATGCCTTTTGATACTAGATATGTATGTGTCTACCGGAAAACCGTGGCGTTGACGTTGACTCTGACTTGACAATATGTTACATGGATGTGGAAATGGATTTGAATCTCGATCCGGATCTGGATAGGGATAAGTGTTGAAAATTGAAAATTTCTGATCTTATTAAAGTTTGGAGAAAAGTTGTAAAGCAAAACTGTTTCGTCTTTCGTCTCGCATCAAACCCATCGCGCATACCGACACAATAAAGTTAAGCTGAATGGAGAAGAATAGACAGAGTGTCTGGATTATTCATCCGTTCACCGTAGGAAAGCTTAATATTAATTTAGATCGGAATGCAAAAGGAAGTTTGTGACAGCTTTAAAAGTTAACCTAATTGTTGTCAATCAGATCAGATTGACGACGACAGGAAAGCAAAGTAAAGCAAGGGAAAACCAGACAAGTCAAGAGATGGCAATGGCGAAGAAGACGAAGCATATTTTCTCTATTTAAACTTAAGAGTAAAATGTATACAGAAATTCAGGCATTAAGTGTACATCCATGACTCGATGGATGGATATGGTGTAGAGGAATTTTACCCATCTATCACGCAACCAGCACTTGGACCAACAGACTACAACGACTAATGTTCCTTACTAGAAGTAGTTAGTCTTCAAAGCTAGGAGCTTTTAAGTTGTAAAGAATTTTGTTTTATTTATTAGTTCAGTTTTCTTCCCTTTTTACATTATATGCGAAAAGTGTGTGGAAGGGAAAGCTATTAAGCTGTACTGTTTGTACTGCTTACAATATAAACTTCCTTATCATATAAACCCAGGTTCAGGTACTCGGCTTTCTATCGTACACAAATACCTACCGATATATGGATTCCCCATGTTTTCTCTTCCCCTATTCTTAGCTGTCGAGCTTAGCTGCGTAGCTCTTGTGTGAAAATGTTAGGGAAAGCGAAAGCTTAGCTACACCTATGTCTTGGGTGTAGTAAGGTAAAGACCATTTGCCGAGTGAGAGACTTGAAGATACGAAAGGATATAACGAGAATTCGATTTACCAAAGAATTTCCTGCATGGTAATTTAATTTACCTACGCTCTGCTCAACTTTAATGGATATTGCTGTGTTAAACTTGCCATTAGATTGTATGGCTATGGTTTGCCGGTTCGGGTAGAAATGTATACAGAAGTGTATGTATATAGTGGCCACGGGATGGAAGCAGTACTTATGAGGGTTATTGTAGAATGGACTGACGGGCTTGGGGATTGTGGAAGAGAACGAGTATACACAGAGGCAGAGATACTGCCGTCATGTTGATCATGTTGATGTTGATGTTGAAGCTGATGCTGATGATCCATCCAGCAACATGTTCAGGAGACGCCTTCATGAAATCCTGGAATTCTTTCATAGAATTTCTATCCACGCCGAAAATATTTAGGAAAACTTCCCCTACCGTCTACCGTAGATGCTGAGTGAGTTACATGTTATGCTATATAGGTGCGTCGTATTATTAGTAAAATTATAGGAACTCTTCTTATACATACATAAAGGTTACTACTATAGAGGCATAGTTAAGCTAGTATTTATTGCACAGAGGATGGAACCCTTTGTTCTACTCAATACTATCAGCTGCTAATGCTAATGCTAATAGCTGCTGATTCTGCGGATGTTGGAATGAATGAAAGTAAAATTTACTGACATTGCTTCTACTTTTGCTGCTTTTGCCTTTACGTCTACCTCCGCTTGCGCCCGCTAGTACTCACTAGTATAGAAGAGTAGAATTCCACTGGAATGCGATACGATAGGATGATTTCGTGTGACATCAGAAGACTATGGATAAGTAGAGAACAAAATAGTACAAAGAAAATAAGATCAAATACCTTCCTACGGAAAATCGACTAATTCGATTTTCCACCTGATTTCCAACATAAAAGAACCTTTGCGTTGGGTGGACAAATCAATAAAATCAACAAGGTTCCGCGTGATTAATGAAGCGTATACCGGAAAAAGCTGTGTAGAAGGATAAGGTGGTGTGGAGCATGATAGCATCTACGTATAAATAAATACAGGATTGTGTGCATTTGTACCTATGGGCATTAGGGTAGAGTTCATTAAAGGATATGCATCAGTTTGACCAAAATCTTTTGATTAAATGCATGCCAGTAATGTCGGTATACATACTTTCTATTTGTGGTCGCACGAAGTGAAGTATCCGAAAATACATAGCAATTATACAGTTGGAAATCATTGTAGTTGCCGATGGAATCACTTGCGGGGTTGAAGTGAATTCATAAGTTTATTGAACTCCATTAAAATAAACCACTACTTGCATAGCTGTAAAAGTTCCGTATAAGATATTCAGATGATAAAGGATAAAGGTAAACGTATGTATATACAGCAAGTGTCACATAATACATGGATGCTATAAAAAACAATGAATCGACGGTATATGTATTTAGATAGATACATACTACGAAGATTTTTGAAATACAAGAATCTTATTATTGGCTGGCATCTCGAAAGTTTTGACAAGCTGAAAGCCAAGTGGTAATCCCAACTGAATTAAATCCTGAATATCACGGACCCCCCATTCAGGATTCTGTTGCTTGAGACCTCTGTCGAAGCTGATATTGCTGTCAGGAGTGAGAACACCGTTGACAGCGTAAGGTCCGTAAGTAATTAAAAGACCCCCGGGTTTGAGTAAATACGAAGCTGCGGAAAAGAGTCCTTGCGTACACTGCCAAGGTGTGATATGAATCATGTTTGTGCATAATACTCCATCAAATTTCGACGGTGTTGACAGTGACGATGGCCACTCCGACACTGGCTTAGAGACGTCAATTGAAACTGGCGGTTTCACATTTGTCAGTTGATAATGGTTTATGAAGGATTCGATACTCTTCAGGCTGTTTTGACAGTACTCAGTGGGTTGCCATTGAATTTGATTTAGGGACTGCGCAAAATGAGCAACATGTTGACCAGTGCCACTGGCAATTTCTAACACTTCAAGTTCTCCTTGGGGTAAAATATTTTTCAGAACTTCTAATATTGGTTCCTTGTTTCGCTCTGCGGCGGGTGCTCGAAGTAATCCACTGGCCGACATGGCCTTTGTAACGTCAGGAGTCGGACAGAACAAGATTTGTTTTAGGTGGCTGACGAAAGATTTGTTGACGGCTGAACGAAGTTGAAGTATTGCTTTACTTGTTGTCATTCCCAGAGGTGGATGTCCGATGGTATCAAGGGCAACCAGAAGTTGTCACTTGGTAACTCTGTTGGCAGTATATCCAAATGACATGGAGCTTAAAACTGACAACTAATCTCGTCTTTCCATCACAATCATTTATATGAATATCACTATCCTCAACCTACAGGCAACAGGGTTATATTCAAAATGTAGGTATCAATGATGCAGACGATAATTATACTTAATCAGATAATGGATTAAAAACCAATGATTAATGTCGTCGTTATACATTATAGGATGATTCATTGCGTAGTAACTCGGTACTATCCATTATTTTAAGAAATATGACATCGAAATTCATGAGAAAAGAGGGAATAGTATGAGAATAAGTGTATATATATCTTTGTGTAGAAGATTTCTCATAGAAAATCAATCCTACCAAAACCAAAAATAGAAGCCTTAAAACAGATTGATGAGCAACGTTGCTATTCCCAAGGTACTCTCAAACAACAAATGACAAATGGAAAATATTGTAATTAAAACACCTGTCACAATTTCATCCACTGCCAAATGGACAACAAATGAATCCCGTAATTTTTACTATATGCTAATAAACTATAAACTGGTAACTCATTAATTAATTAATTATTATATAAAAATCTACTCACCTTCCGTAATGATAAAAAAACCACACAAAAGTGATGCAACTGAATAACTTTTTACTGCACTCTGTAATCTGTAAGCTGAAACTGTTCGAATTCGAAAGCCGGTCGCCGGCGTCGGCAATTTGAATTCCAAATGTAAAATGTAATATTCAAACTGCAAACCAAAAAATCGACGAAACTAATGAATGCAAGTCAGAATATGATTTTAAAAAATCACAAAATGCTGGTACTATTACGGGCAATGAGATTAGATAAAATAGAATCACAATTTTACAGTGACTTTAAGAAATTGNGGCGTCGGCAATTTGAATTCCAAATGTAAAATGTAATATTCAAACTGCAAACCAAAAAATCGACGAAACTAATGAATGCAAGTCAGAATATGATTTTAAAAAATCACAAAATGCTGGTACTATTACGGGCAATGAGATTAGATAAAATAGAATCACAATTTTACAGTGACTTTAAGAAATTGTTAGACAATAAATAGCACTCGAAATTGAAGTATTGAAATTGAAGTGAGCGTACAAAAGTGAATGTTTGGAAGGCTGCGGGCAAACTGCAAAAGAAACGCAGTGTATAGCTCCCTACGACTTTTTCCCAGCTGGTTAGGGTTTATACATACTACATTGTGTATCTAATCTAGAGTTATTTTTTTAAAAAACGTTTGTTGTTCGTATGCACATCCACTGAACTGTACTCATTTGTGCCAAATTTTCCTCTGATTGCAGTAACTCTGACCAAACTATGTGAAGAAGGAGGACGTTGGCATAGGAGGAACATATCGGGGATTATTTCGGAATGGACCAACTACACAGTATGTGCATCGGCTGTCGTCACGGTGCAGCAGAAAAGGGTCCACGTTCACGTTATGTCCTATGCTGTGTCCATAATAGCCCTCATACCTGCCCTCATCGTCTTCTTCGTGTACAAGTGAGTTGATCAGTAAATGCGTACATAATCTGTGACATTTTTCTCATGCAAAATCCATTCATGATAGAAGGACTATCAATAGTTTCGGTTCCTAACATTGTAAAGAACTGGACCTCTGTGTAGATGGGACTGGAACTCTGTGTAGTCAATCACACTTGCAGTGACATCAACAAACTTATTTATGCTCACTGCATTTTTTTAAAATTACAATGAATTCCAGTTTAGTAAACTTGTTACATACAAGTGCTTAATATACGCATAATTTTAAATTCATGTGAAACAAATTGTAATTTAGACACCTTATATAAAAACTGTGAACATACTTTTCGTAATTTAAAATTTGGAATGCCTGAAACATGCAGTATATGCAGGACTAGTGTAGGATATACATAGGTGACATATAAAAATTAGCACAAGCTGCAGGAAACACATTATTTGTCTAGGGCATCATTCCAAAATTCAGATGACAAATAAAAAGTTATCCATTCTGTCACTGCCCTAAATCACTCGTTAATGTCTTGATCTCGAAGGTACTGATAATATTATGTTCTGCTTTTGGATAGAATCAGTTGCCATTGCCCCATAAAAGAGTACCGAAGTACCCAAGTAGTAGTGCGAATTCCTTTCCCGTTTCCCCTGGTTACTTCCTTTTTACCCTTTGAACTTGGACTCGAACTTTGAGAAATGAGAAAAACGAAAGTTGCATAGAAATCTCGAAATCCCTCCCGCTCCTTTTATCTTTCTTGGCTTTCACCTTTGCAACTCTTGCGAAGCTGTAACATGATCTTAGTTACTTCAGGGTTGCGGAGAGACCGTCAAAGGTAACCGATGAAAGGTACTTCAGTTTTTCAATAGACACTCTGCAATCCAATCAGTCCTAATGCTATTTGCTGCCCAAAAAACAGTTGGTAGAGTATTTATTGGATACAAGAATAAGCCCAAGTAATATCAAACTAGGAGACTACTGTGAGGATCCAGAAAGTACAGAAGAACATTAAGCGCAGCAATAGGACTGCATACCAAATGCACCTTGTTTTTCAGTGTTACCAGAGTACAATCACAGTTTACACTACTATTTTAGCATTTGGAAGCATTTCAGATCCGTGGGAAAATCGAAGGTAATTCACATATACCGTGGAGCCATGAAATCCTGAACCATTGCCATTCCATACATTACAGTGATGGTAGTTATCTGACCTTAAGTCTTCAAGTCATGACTACTCCTCCACATTCAAATTCGATTGTTTCTACACTAAAAGTTTGCTCACGTAGTTAAATAAATTTATGGACAAAATAATAATTTCAATTATCCCTCATCCATGTGTACTACCACCATGTCACTGCCACCCCTACCGCACAGCACTGTACAATTCCCAGCTAGTGTATAATAACAAAAGTGAGGCTACGCGTAGTCAGGGCAAGTTCGGAATGAAAATCATGCAGAATTCAAATGCTCAATGGGGCATGGTTGGAAGCTCAGCGAACAGGAGTCTGTCCATTATGAAAATTAATAGTTTTTTCCTTTATCAATAAATTAGAAGCTGACTTTTATTATCAATTAATTGAACATATATGGTCATGTTTTGTGTTAATCCGATTAGAAATGTCATAGGGTGCAGTCTATAAGTAGTAACCAGTTACATACATGTACCTACATATACGACCTATAACTCTTAGGTACCTTAAGACTACTGTGTTATATCACAATGCATAGAATCATGAAACCCTTTTACAGATACCCTCTATTATTGCTTCTACACATCGCAATAGGATTCATATTCGCGAATGAACTTTGAGCGAGTTAGTGGAATCTAGTGGACGAATTCCCTTTCCTTAGTTAGGGAATCTGAGGACAAAAGTATGGAGAGAAGGTGATTCGCGTCTCGTTTTAAATTATTTACACATACATAAAATAACTAATCACGATAAGCCTGCCGATTATTTTAATTAGCATTGACAATGATTGCAATGGCAACTATAAGCTGGTGTATACCAATAGCGCATAATCTGTACGGATTTCACTACAGACTGTAAAATAATGTAATAGGTATTTAAAAGAAGAGCGAAGGTAGTGCGGCAGTAGCATTGTGACCTTACAGAAGGATGTTAAAACAACTTTGAAATAAGTCCCAGATATTAGCATGGTAGAAGGAAATGATTGCAACGGCATACGCAGATAACAACAATAGCCCTGTGAATGATTTAGACTCGAACGATATTAAATTTACGGGACATAAAAGTTGCATAGAGGAGTGCCAAGGGATTAATGGGAAGGCGGAAAAGTAGAAACCGCGCAGATGGAAATTGACAAGTATGATCCATATGAGCTTCTCAGCTTTTCCTAATGACTTTTAGATACTCCAATCTTTTATAGTTGGGTAACTGTACTGGAAG
>JAAXYX010005478.1:0-10847 GCA_036851915.1 Ptenothrix huangshanensis | reverse complement strand
TACTTTCAAATTTCACCGATAAATTTCCTTAAATTATCTTCCACGATT
Source organism: Ptenothrix huangshanensis (assembly GCA_036851915.1). Classification (NCBI taxonomy): domain Eukaryota; kingdom Metazoa; phylum Arthropoda; class Collembola; order Symphypleona; family Dicyrtomidae; genus Ptenothrix; species Ptenothrix huangshanensis. Next base: position 10,799 of record JAAXYX010005478.1, on the reverse strand, counting down.
TACTCACACTCCCACAAATCTAGCAAATCACGTTATTTCCTTGATCATATTTAAATTAAACTAGTGATTCCAGCAATATCATTTGAATTGCATAAGCTATATTGAAAAAACTAAATAACCTTAATAATGTATCTCATCTAAAATACAAGTGAAACGTAACTTGGACTGTTTGATGCGTGCTATATGCAATGGAGATGTGTTTAAGATGCACATAAGATGGATTTAAAAAGCGTTTACAAGTAGATACATTACCTTTGATGAGGTTTTTGCGATTTTGATGTATCAATGTTTACTTATATACTAAAAAATGAAATCAGTCTGAAAATTGGAAAAAGAACATCTAAACACCAATCGCTTATGCGCTATGAAATTATTAACGCAGCTAGGATGCGTTTTAAGTGCATTTCCTATATGAACAATCTACGTTGAAAAATTTTAACACTTGTCAAAATTTATTATGTTGCAAATTTTAAAGCCGCTCAAAATGTTTTATTTTTAAAACTATGAAACGTCTCAAAATGTCTAATTTTCAAAATTATGAAGCGTCTTAAAATTTCCTATTTTGAAAATTATGAAAATTGTCTATTCATTTCCGATTTTAACAATTTCGCAACCTTTACTTACTCGACAATTTCGAAATATTTTGAAACAAGTAACTCAAACTCATTCAAACCCTTCTTAAAATCTAGCATGCGATTTCAATGAAATCTTTAAGCGTTTTAAATGTAGGTACCTTAATTTATAGCCACACTTCAGGTTAATTTGAGATGAATCATCTCCATGACTTCCTAGAAATAAAAAAAGGCGGAGTGGGTAAGGCGACCACAATAGCCTTTTGAGAAAAATGGATTCATCTACAGAAAATAAAGCTACGAACCACAAAAAGTAATGAATGAGAACTTGCAACTTTCAGTATCACCTTGTTTGCTTTTCAGCTCTTTACACGTTACCTGTCCCTTTTTCTAGTGGACATTGATATTGATGTTGACGTTGACGTCCAGGAGATGGTTGCCAAGTTACACGGAGATCCACTGCATGCCTGTGTAATCTTATTTGATTTTCTAGAATTGCTGTTATTTAATTACAACGTTACATAAACATTTCAAACCCAGCGCAAAAAATATTCCTGGAAAGACTACCGTTATGCACTGGCTTATACAATGATAGCCACAGGAATCGTGATGGCAATCAGATTCTCTGGAAATGATGAAAGGAAATTCAATCATGAGGCAGAGTAAAAATACACAGTAAAAACAGGAAAAACTGCATTCAAACGGCACTAATCTCAAAACTTTTAGTTTTGACCATTTTTGAGCGTCAAAAATTTCCGATTTTATTCATGTTTGACAAAATTTCCGATTTTTACAATTTTTGAACGTACAAAGAACTAAAAGCGAATCGAAGCCCATAAAGGACGACCAGATTCACTTAAGTTGCACATTTGTTGCAATTTTAGAAAAACTTTCAAAATTTTCTGGATTAGGTAAATATGAGTTGCTACAACGTAAAAAGAATAAATACCTATGAAGATTACGATTATTTTGGTTTTGGATAATACAATTTTCAGGAATAAATGTGGCTCTTATCAATATTGCATTATGCATACGTTTAAGCTTAAGCACACTTAATTATTTGCGATATGATTTGTCCGTGTATAAACTTTATATTTTCACTGCTCTTAAGAAATGCCATTTGGAAATTTTTTCAAATACAGTTATGAAACCAATTTGTCTGCTTTTATTTTTAGGGATCCGTGCTCCTCTGAAGATCAGAAAGCACATCTTCGTAAAAAAAACAAGGTTCATAGAAGCGGATTTTAAAAATAATATCAAATTATTGTTTGAACATTCAACATTTTTTGTTCTATAAGTAAGGATTTGTATTAGGTGTTTGCTTTGAAAGTAGTACTTTTCTTTTATGAATATTATCATAGAAAAGTTTGAAATTCGATGAAAGGTTGTTATTGTAGTAGTTAATTGTGTATATCTAGATTCAGGTGTAGTATATACAGATAATATACATGTGTGTAGTTAAAGAAATATCTGTATAAACGAGATATGTACAAATAGGCAAAGGGAAAGGGAAAACGTTGAAAGGAGGAAAATGTCGACATAATTTGAAAATGAGAAACATGAATAATGCGGACGCCCTGTGGTTTCATGTATTAGACCAGCGGTCACGAATCCAGAGAAGAAAAGAAAGTGCAAAAGAAAGTCTCACAGGAAGCTTCAAATGAACTGCTTTTCCTTCTCATTGCCTACCTTGAGTTATAAACTGTATATATTTATATCGTCATTGAAGAGGCAAACCACGTTGTACGCAATTTTCATTAACTGCAAACCATGTTAAGCTCTAGTTGAAAGCAGAGCGCATATAACATGGCTTACAATTGTGGAAACTTGCGTATGATGGGGTTTGCCTCTTCAACGACAATATATAAATATACCCTATTCAAATTTTTCAAGGTTCGACTATCTTCCCTAAAATGGATTAGATACTTTCAAATATTCTGAATATATCGTAGATGAAGAGTCAAAATGAGCTAAATTCAACTGGCTCTAAAAATAAAATAACGGAATCCTAATCCAAAACACCTTCAAAGCAACATGACATAAATCCATTAGAATACATTTTGAACCGTTTCTAAATTGGTAAAATAAAAAATGTTGAATTGCGTTGAAATTGCTAAATTAGGAAAAGGAATTTTTGAGACGTTCAAAAATTGCTAAAATAAAAAATTTCATAATTGTTGAAATATTGACTTTTCTCTCCAACCATTGCAATGCTTAAGCATAATATTTTCCCGGCAATTCTTAGAGGCAGGCTTTTTAGAGACCTGCTCTTATTAGAAGTTTTACGGTGTTTCTACATTAATACGTCTACTAACTTACTCAACCAAAGCAAATTTTTTCTCATGAGAAATTGTGACTTAAAGAAACCTAAATATTAACATCTGGATAGATTTCTTCGTTCGCTTCTCCATTACTCCTTCAATCTACACTGTTAAAACGGCGATTTTAAAACAGGAAAAATGCATTTAAAACATACTAGTCTTTAGTGCATTTAAACACAGCTAGGAGGCATCTGAAGTGCATCGCATATTTATGTTAAAAAGAAAGGAAAAATAAATCCACGGAAATAAACCACAGAAGGCGAACGGGAATGCAAAAGCGATAAGCAGGAGAGATCTGGTGGCTACGATGGCAACGAGAACGTCGAATGGAAAGGTTTGTATTCTATTCGTGGTTTACTACGTATACCTTTCAGTCTGAGGAAGACTCAGGTGCATTCACTATTTATTTGGTGTTAGAAAAAGTTGCTTTACTTGTCTGGTTGCTTTGTACAATTCAAAACTTTGGAAAGTATTTTGCAATGTTTTATATGACATTACAAAGTAATTTGAAAATAAATTAATTTTAGATGCTCTTTAAATATAATTCATTTGCATTCTATTTTCATAATTATTTCAACTACGTGTAGGTTTTAAGCGTTATTACAATGTACTTGATGAAGACGAAAGGAATTCTGTGAATAGCACCAAAACTATTTTGGCACATTACAGAAAGACGAGTAGGTACCTACATAGCATCTCTTGCATCTTGAAAGCTTCATCGATAAAACATGGAAAGTGTTGGATGTCATGTCTTCTCTCAACTTTCACTTTTTTGATAGGGACTGGGCAAGTTAAAATGACATGAGGACTGCATATGTGCTTGGCATTATTTATTTGTCGTTGCTGTTGTCGTTGTGACGAGGACCAGGACGATAGCTATAACCACCAGCGTACACAAAAGTATATATATACCTAAGATATACAGTATTGCAGGAGCTATAGCTTTGACGTTGGCTCAGATGGAGACGGTGTCTGTGACTACAGACACTGCAGAGGCATGTGGAACCTGGAAATGATAAATCGTGGTTCATTTGACTGATAGAACTGACTGCGAGACTCTTCTTTTTTCCTTTCCCCACTTTCACTCTCCTGGACTCAAACAATCAATACACACATCATGAGACTAGTACATATTATTATCTATTTCCAGTAAAACTTATCAACGTCTGTCTGTCTCCAGTCGTAGGCGTTAGTTTCCGCAGCACAACACACACAGCATCACCGTGTACCATGTAGTACTTTATATGCTTAGGTACCTATGCACTTATATCTCCAGCGCTCTGACTCTGCTTCCTCCTTGACTTCTCTGCTGGTTGTGGTTTGGTGCCAGTGTTGGTTTTGGTGTTGGTCCTGGCCTGGCCTGGTGTTATGTTGGTTCTACTCTCAAGAACAAAATGTATTATCCATCTAAAACCATAACCATAAGTCAGTTACTTTCCCCGTGGACATTTATTTCGAAACGTTGTGTCATTCGAAGGCAGTCCATACATTTATTTAGATCATTCAAACTAAATTTACTTTCTCTTTCTCTCTCCTTCCAATATACAGCAGCGTGGTTTTGCCTGGGCTTTTTCCATCTCCTTTATACTACCTATGCATAGGTTTGACTGGCGACGGCAGGCTAGACATGGTATTACTCTGCTCTGCTGTTACGGCTGCTATTACCATTTCTTTATTGCATTATTGGTTTGTATTTGAATATATGTATAGGTATACGTAGGCTTTCCTCTGTTCAAATGGGAATCCACACTGCCTAAATTCTACTAAAATATGAACCAATGTATAATTTATTCGTATCATCACGTCCGTCAGAAGCATCACATTTGAAATCAAATGCTGTCAGCATACAACCAAATACAATTTCCAATCCAATAAGCAAATAATACAGAGAAGCATGTATGCGTACATTGAAGCAATCGCCAACCAGACGATGACTGACGATGAGCCGCATGCACACATTCACCCTCTCTTTGTCATACTTAATTTAATTACTATACTCCATTACTTTGTAAAAGGTACNCAACCAGACGATGACTGACGATGAGCCGCATGCACACATTCACCCTCTCTTTGTCATACTTAATTTAATTACTATACTCCATTACTTTGCCAAAGGTACTTGCAATCCGTACTTTCTCCTACGCTCACTCATAAAGCAGACCAATAATTTATGCTGTAATATTCAGCGCTTCACTAAAAGTCCTTTGTCCTTGGCAAATGACTCTGTTCATGCACTTAGTTCAGTCACTTGTATTTCAAACTTACTTTTTTAGCTTTCTCCATGCCATCTATGCATTTCTTTGTACATAGATCCATGATCCATGAAAGACTGGAAGAAAAGGAAGGTCATATTCATCACGCCAATTATTAAGGCCCTTTTTTCCTATAGGAAATCACATTAGGGAAAACTAAGTAGGTATGCTGTAAAAACTAAAGATCTTAAACTGCAAAAAATGCTTGTGAATCTCTGTAACCTTTCGCAATTATTGTAATTAATTATGCAGTTAGGAAGCGCCTTAAATGCACTAAAAACGAATTCCAAATTCTCAAACTGTGGGATGAGAATTAGATGCACTTTGGCTGCGTTTTCAGTGAACTTGAGAAACATTGTAAATTAGATCATACTTAAATTATGTACAAAATGTTTTTCTTGATTTGCTTTTTCAAGTGTAGGAATTACATATGGTGAGGGGTTGGATTGAGGTAATTAATAATGTGCGACAAGAAGTAAAATTATTACAAGTTGTATCAGCCTTAACAGTTCATAGGAAAATAAATCTTTATAAAGTGTTTTGGAAAAATTGAGACAGGAAACCAACCCATTCAGTAAATACACTAATAATACGATGTTTTATACAGGTAATAATGCAAACAATGTAAAATCTCCGTATCCTGCTTACGATTAGAGAGATTAAATGCACAGATTTAACGAATAAATTATTTTATAACTAATCACAAATCCCCGCCATATTATTAGGCGTAAAAAGTTGAATAAATCAAACATTAAATCAAGTTTTATCACACAATTGATTCCTGAATAGCCCATTTAATTTGTGTCATATTTTTTCTGTAAATTAATTTTCTTTTTTTTCTGGGAGCAATTTTTTATATTTGGAAGATTGTGAGAATGATAACGGTATTTTTATTGCTGATGATTAATATGCAGGTACTCATATTTGTAAGCATGCAAGCTCGAGTTTTTGAATTGCAAGTGAATACTAACATGATTACAATATTGATGCTCTTATTGCATGTATTCCATTTTCCATACACTTGATCTACATATTAACAAGTTATTAGTTGCGAGGTAGCTGGACCCTTTATTTCCCTTGCCTTTCCTTTTTGCGTGGCTAATCGAATAGAAAAGTTAATAAGAAAGCAGCGTGGAAAATTATACTTGCTTGCCTTCTTTAAGTTGAGTTTTCCGTTCAATTCTATTTGATTCGTTCCTATATATTTGTATTCGTATTTCGCTTTCGGTTTCGTTCCGCTACTTTAGATTTCCTTTCCTTCCCATTCTTTTTCGCGTTTCCAGTTTGATTCGAGTTGTTAAAGTAAAGTCTTTGTTTCGTTTTCGCTTCCAGTTGTTCCACATTCTCCTTTATACCTTCAGCCAGCATTGAGCATTCGATGGTTTTGAGCCTAGAGACTGACAAGAGAACATTTTTACACGTAACTTTAGAATGTTGTCAACATTGAGAGAAACAAGTTCATTTAGTCGTATTAAACTAAGAGTAAGAAGACTTTTGAGTGCATTTTTGGCAAGCGAGGAAATAATCTAGGTCAAGGGTCACAAATATGAGAGAGATTGGATCTAATGTCAGTTCAAATGAAGGCAATGCATTTAAATTTTTTTTAAAACGGAAACGAAGAAAATTCGTACTTTTAAAAAATTTGGACTTTTCAAAAAAGTGTAACAAGTTGAAGTTTGAACGTACTGAATGAGTGAACAAATTGAAATTTTGGACTTTCTGAAAAATATAAAAAATAAATTTTGAGATTTCTCAAAAAAGGGTAAAAATGAAATTTTGGGCTTAAAAAGTGTAAAAAATAGAATTTCGGACTTTTTGAAAAGGTGTAAAAATGAAATTTTAGAATTTTTGAAAAATTGTAGAAAACAAATACGAAACTTTTTGAAAATGCGCAAAAAATCAAAAGTTTTAAATGCTTTAGTTTTTCTGGTGTTAAATCTTTGAAATAGTTGACAGTTATGCATATACTGTATTATCTTTGTGCGAACTTTGACCACTATTACTTTGAGTCATACGAAAAACACACATTGTGTCTTCTTATTCTAAGCTAACGTCGACTAAGTGACCATTTTTTCGTCAATTTTGTCCGTGATCTAGAGTTACATGTAAAAATGTTCCATTTTGAGTGTGACGGCTGTCTATGGCCATGATGTCATACCAGACTATGGTGGTCATATTATACTGTGTACTGTTCTATTGGTTTGGTTTGGTTTGCTTTCTGCTCTGTGTGGTCGTTGCCTTGGTTTGCTGGTTGTCTGGTAGGTTGGAAACATGAGATTTACGGGCACGATTTGTTTCGCATGTTAACTCGTAGTCTATCAAATGTGATTGAATTAGATTTACTGCATCCAACCCATAATTTCCTTCTCTTCCTTGCCTTTGCTTTCCATTCCCTGGCTTTCCTTTTCTTCCATCAAGTCTCACGATCACATCTTTCCAATTCAATTCTCTTCTCTTTCTCCTAGCTCTTGTTTAGTCCTTCAGCTTTATCTTCTTCTGTTTCTACATATTTCGATTTCTACTCTTCGCATCCTCGTATTTATAAGGAAACTTCCACAGAATCAATATCAACTAACGAAATGTGCAAAATGGAACAAATCTATGATGGACCAATTCAGTCAATCAGCTGTGTCTGAGGTTGCAGAATATTTGATTTTATTGCAAATATTCAAAATTAAATTTTGAATTTTTTAAAACAGATTTTGCCTCTTTCATTTCAAATAGAGTTACGGTTACAAAGTTAACAAAGTACAAAACCTAGTAAATTTCCAGCATACATACACACTTTGCTTCAAAATTATTACAGGTACTCATCCTCACTTTCCAACATGATGCTTCCGCAACTAGAGTGCATATCTGCTGATTACACAGTAATTTTAAGGTTTTTCTTTCAAAATCTTTGTGCTTTTAAAATTCCTTTCTGCCACCGATTTTATGGCTTCCTTTGTGCATTGTCTAAACCTGAGTGAAAGGACATACTAAAAATGAAATTTAGCTTTTACACTTTTTCAAAAAGCCATCCTTAATTGCATAAAAGTCAAATTTTTTAATGTCAAATCCGTGAAAGCTTTTGCATATGCTTTTAAGCTATGTAGAAACACACAGGGAGACTAACGGCGACGAAAGGACGACGATGATGGTGACGATGACGATGACAGTGGAAGACAGTGAAATTTACTGACACTGAAAGGTGGTGACATGACGACGACAATGACGATGAAGGCGACGACGACAGTCAGTCAAAATGAATCCGAATCGGAATTCTCAATTCAATGTGTACATATATGTATGGGGTACATAAAAAAGTGAAACATTGCCGAGAGGCTTAAGTGTGTATAAAGGCAAAGTGTAAAAGTAAAAGTGTATAAAAAGTAAGAAGAGTACAGTGTACAAAAGAAAATGGTGGATTTAACAGCCTCAGCTTCCCTTTTAACTTTTAACACTTTCAACACCCACAACTTTTTTTATATTTCTTTATAGTCCTTTCTGCTTCTGGTTCTAGTTCTTGTTCTGGCTTGGCTTGGCTTGTCTCCGCTACTCCTGTCTCTAGATGTGGACGTTCATACAGATACTAAGGGAACGTAAGTCGGACGGGAGCGGTAGTTGGTGCCGGAGCGGTGGAAGATACTTGTGTTTATGTGTCTCTTTTGCTTTGTTCTCTTTTTAAATCTCCGCCATTAATTCACACGCTCTTATTTACTACACAGAGCTGTAGAGTAAAAAAAACGAAGGCAGAGGAAAAGACAAGAGAAGACATGGAAAGGGAAGGGAAAAGGGAAATATAAGGAAGACCGATAAACGAAGCGCGTGAAAAAATAATAAAAGGCAGATGAGATAAGTGAAGCCATAGTCATAAAAAGGGGAAGAGAGTGTTAGTTAATCAGGATCTAATTAAAATGCATGACGTTCACACATGTAGCTATGGAACTAGGACGGTTCACATGTCATGTGGTTATACATGTATGTATATTTAATAGGCAAACATGGATGTGGGAGGTCTAGTAAGTGCTTTCGAGATACGTACATGTACATGCATCCTTATTTGTGTGTATCCTAAGATGGAAGTTCTCCCCCACTATATATTTTACCCAAGTCCATCCTTAAGCCCACACACATCTTCGTAAAAAAACAAAACATAGGTACTTTCCCCATTTAATGGTCAACTGTGTATTATATCTGTAATCTGAGGTAACAGCGTGTGCTTCGTATCGTACTCCTACCAGGGAATCTGCAATGCTAGGCATTTCCCAGGAGTCACAGTAGAGCCTATTTTAAATGAGAGAAATCTTTCAAATAACAACTCCGTTTACAATTTACATACCACTGCAATGTAATCGCCATACTATAGTCACATATTTTGATACGTCGTGGGTTAAATGAATAAATACAAAATAACTTTACATGACACTTTTATTTATATTCCAGGGTCAGTGAGGCAAGAAGTTTCTTATAATAATTTTTTTCAGTGTAGGCCTGGAAACAACTTGATCTCACCCAGTGTAAGATTTAAAATAAACTGCATCTAATGTACTAAACATTATAAAAAATAGAGCCTTTTTGGAGTAAATTTAGAAAAAACTGCGCTGTTTTCGTTTAAAAGAGGCGTATTTTGGGGGACATGATAAAGAAGGCAATGCATTTTTAAAAATCATCTGTTGGCCTGGGCCTATCTGGTGTATGCGTAGTTACGCTACTGCAAATAATACAGAATAAATCGAAATTGATGCGCTAAATGTAGAGTCTGAACAGTGTAAAAATTACACAATGTTAAAACATAAAAAAATGCGTTTGAACGCCTAAAAACCTGTTCGCATTTAGTAATATCATTAACTCGTATATTAAGCGCATATTAAAAGGCATTAAAATGTATCTTGGGCGACAAGATTCGCTTTAGAAGCACATTTAAGCCAAATTGGGTTGCATCCTACCTACGCTCATAATTAAACTACATACATGCAGTTTTGGAAGTTTTAGATGTACCAGTTTTTACAGTGTACTAACATTTCGTTTTTTAAAACGTTTGAATTTGACACTTTAATTCACCTACTAAGCTCGTTTAAATAGTCTCAACCTCTTTTCTGGACGTTGTAGTCGAGCTTTCAACAAAATCTCGCATCTCACGCCGTCACGTTCCTTCATTTTAGGTTTACGCACGAAAATATAAAATCCACCCAAACTATTAACCTTTTTCTACAAAATTCCAGTACGAACGAGTACCCGAACCAGAACCAGAACCAGAACCCGAAGGAGAATAAGAACAAGCACCGAACCGGAACCCAAAGTAAAAAATACCAAAGGAGCGAGGATAAAGACAAAGAGCTATACTAAGACGACAACAAAGACCAGAGCAAGACGACTCGTGAGACAATAGGGACGAGTAAGGCGTTGAGTTGAGTAGTAAAAAAAGGGTATTGAGTGAGGCCTCGGGATTTACGGGGAGATTAATCGAAACGGAACCACCAAAAACCGAGACAAGACTTGGGACTGAAGACTTGGGAAGAGACAACCTGGTCTGGTGTGGTCTGGTGTAGTCTTGGCTTGGCTGGACTGAGAACTATTCCGTTTGGTCTTGTGCATTACTGTCAGTGTACACTGTGGTAGTGGCATGTATGCATGGCGTGAGTTGGTGTAGTGATAGTTGCGGGGAGTTGGAT
>JAAXYX010005477.1:0-10847 GCA_036851915.1 Ptenothrix huangshanensis | reverse complement strand
CAGCTTGACCAAGTAACGACAAACAATGAACTTATTTACACACCTACGTGTTGAGTTTGCAGCTTAATAATTGCATGTGTAGAAATTTACGCTAAGTTATCGTAAAATCTAATTTTAAAAAGCTTTAATTCTAAGGAACTCAAATGCCTTGCTTTTTTGTGCTATTTTAAACGTATGGAGTTTAACATTATGTTTTTATTCGAAAAATAAAATCATCATTGCGCACAAATAACATTAGCAAGCAAATATATTATTATTTAATTAAGCCAATGCTGTGTTTAGTCTCTGAATTGCTGAGTCAAGAAGTATTGAATGACAAATTGTTTGAAAACTTATGACTTTTTTATCAGCTCCATCTTTAAATAATTACCATCTAATAATAATCTAATAATAATGGGATATTTGCGCGAATTGCGTAAAACGCTGATATGAGTACGCATACGTAAAAAAGTTTTAAGTAGCCCTTATATCACGGAAAACATTCCGTTCAATAGTTAGCATGATAAGCGTGAAACGAAGAAAAAGCTCGCATACAACGGCAAAGAAATGTATATTATTTTAACTCCACGCCCCCACCCTATTTTGTTAAAGTGTTTATTTTGGCCCAAAACATGGGTTAAGTGGATAGGGTTAATTGTGCTTTACTATCATGACTTCAATTTTGTTTCATTTCAACGCCGTCCAGAAAATACTTTGCAAGGACCAAAATGTCACAGTTAGTATCTATTAATGGCTTTGCTAACCACTTCCAAAAACTTGTATCTGAGTTCAAGTTCAAAATTTAACTATTTTAAAAAACCTGATCTTAAAAGCGAAGCCATTAGATAACGGAATTAGAGTCCTTTATTTGTGCTCTTCCTGAATGATCTAATAGATTAGTAAATAGACAATAAAGTATATTTTGTCTTAAAAGTATGAAGTTGGAAGTACGAAGGAGGCCGTACATGCAGGGCCCCTTGAAGAGGTGCAATTCGCACGTGCTAACCTGTGTGAGCCTTTTTTCCTCCAATACATTTCGTAGCGATAAACCGACAGTGTAGAATAAAAAGTTTAAACGCCGTTTGTTTTACTTAGACTTTTATTTCTGAAACCTACTGGAAGTTGAAGGAGCCATTCTATCTTGTAGGTTTGTATTTGTCGACACAATTAAAAACTGTTTTAACATTTCTTTGGACAGCAGGTTTTAGTAACGCCATCATTTAGCGTCTGAATTGTTCCACCCTAAAGTTATTTAAAACCGAGTTTGATAGCCCCAGCAAGAATAAAAACTTTGATCAGATTTATTTTATATTAATGTGCCGTAATAAATGCAAAATCAAAACTTATTGGAACTATAACGGCGCAAATTTAATTATCTTGTGTTGACATAGCCATTGAAATTGTTGAACAGTAAACATGAAAGTTCGCAGTTAGATTCGTGCATTTAAAATAACGAATACGAGCAAAATTAATTAATTACCTAAAACAGACATATTAAATGAATGTCCAATATTTCAAACGAACCATTAACATGTAACTGCAATTAATGTTCAACGCAGCAATTATTGAAATCGTCATACAATACAAGTTTAAATGCAATTATCATGAACTTAAATGAAACAGTTTTATTTCGGGAATCCTGTAAATTCAATGTAAAAAAAGTTTGGTAATTAAAACGAAACTAATAGACAAATAAATAATTATTTTTACTAACATATTACACATTATGTAACAAAGCACATTCACTTCTGATACACCAAGTTTTAGTTGTAATTGCTTAATTTGCGCTAAACTAAGAGAATAAAATGGAGTAGCTCAAAAGAAAATCAAACATCTGCAAAAAAAAATTTCAAGCATCGGTAAAAACAGTTAGTAAAAATATAGAAGAGCAATCAACAGTGCACTATGGAGTGAGATTTAATAAAAGCGGGCAAAAGTCGATATTTTTTGTATTTTAAAACCACAAAATGATTACGCAGTATCAAAGCAAATTGTCCAGGGATCTCAAAATTCGGTTTGGTTTTTGGAAGTGGCTGTTTGCTGTCTTTCAGGGATGCTCCAAAGTCAGATTAAAAATAAAACTGCAATGCAATTTATCGTGAAACAAAATGGTAAGTCGTGTTTATCGATAATTTTTAGTATTAAGAGAATCGCAGCAGAAAAGCGTTTTTGGTAATCAGTATTACCAACTTTAATTTTAATTTAATTTGTTTTAACAATATTCAATTCAGTTGCATCGTACATAAAAATAGTTGTTATAAATCGCTGTTATATTTCACTTTTACGTGGTTGGGCATATTTAACTTCTTTAAAATTCAAATGCATCATGGATGCTTTCAAGTATTTTGTTCAAAAAGTATCAGGAAAACTGTTAAATATTTTTTAAATAACATTAGATAAAAATGATGACAAAATAGAAAACAGTATTTTTAATCTTCTTACTATTTTAGTGTTAAGTGGATTTATTTTCACATAAAAATGATCTGTGAAAGTTTTGACAAAAAGTCTCTATTTTCACGCCACTGGCCGAATTCGCCCTATTTCCAAACGTTAAATGAAAGCAGGTTAAATGCTTGGTTGACTTTGGGCTTTAAGTAAGGCAATACTTGTAACTACCTCAAGACCTTAAGACACCCATCATGGTGATTACAATTCGAATTTCAAAATCATTTTCTTCCTCCATGAACAGCTTAAACGCCATAATAATTTATTAAAAATATTAGGGTTAAACCGTTCATACGACGCTCTACGAATTGTCTTCACTTTTTCTCTTCGCATTTTGCACTTTTTATATATAGAAACAGGCTTGAGAATGTTTAAGATTTTCCAATGGTCAACATTAGCTTAAAGCTTAATCATCTTCCCTTGCAATTTTTATAAATATACGCCCTGTTTATTCTATTGTAGTGCCAGAATTCACATGGTATTACTAACTTTGAATTTGTCTGCCTTGTGTGCAATAATTACATTGTTTTGTAAAAACAAATCGTCGCAAAAAGTTTCAATTTTACAAAACATGTGCGTTAACTAATGATACCATTTTGTTGCGATAGTTCTTTAATACAGTGGTTAAATTTCAATAATTGATTTACAGTATTGGATAATTAAAACTGAACTGATATTGACTACAACATTTTAAATGTTGTCTGAGACTATTGCCTTCTAATAATTCGTTTCACGCCGTTTGTAAAATTCTTTGCATTTTTATTTAATAATGTCTTAAAGAGTGTACATCATTAATTTAACTAACAAGAACATATGGAATTGAGAAGTTACGGGTACTACTTTAATATGTTGAGTAGCAATACGCTTACACAAAGATGTGCTTCTTTCTGATTTTGACTTTTACATAACCATGCAAATTGTAAATGTTTATTTTTTCTAAAAAAAAGTAACGTCATTGATAAGATCAGTCGCAATTAAATATTTTTTCTGCTATTCTTCCCTGTCGTAGTGTTTGTACTTTTAATGGCAGCATATAATGAATACTTTTTCAATGCCAATTCCACAACAAGGCACAGAGTCTTTTTAAATTTCGATATTTTTTAAATTGTTAACAAAAAATTAAAATTTTTCACACACAAACTTTATCAAATCAACGTTACGAGCCACTTAAGAAATAACTTTAACACCACTTATATTTATCAATCAGTTTTTTTAAATTAATAGTTGCCGATTTGAATGTACTAAAGTAACAGCTCCCGCCTTCTTGGTATAGCTTTTATTTTGTGGTTTACAAACAGAATTTTAAACTTTTCGCAAAGTCTGAGGTAGAAATGCAAAGTACAGAATGCGATTGAAATCTGTAAACTATAGTTTTGCCTCACTAATTAACAAGGTGCCAATTACATACGTAAATGTAATTTGCACTTTCTCTCGGAATTTCAGGTGTACGATACGTCTGGGAATTTAATTGTTCCAAAAGTCCAGAATGACTTTCAATGACATTTAATCAATTTCCTTGTAAATCATAACAACTTACTTCATTGGTAATGTGATATGTAAGCTTCGTATTATGAAAGCTAAACCAAGATAAGTGAAATTTTTTAAACATTCAAGTAACATAAAAAGCATTTTATGAACGGCGTTAAAATGAATTACGTATACATTCTCGTGTTTTTGCACAACTTTGTCCAAAGAGGCAGTTTCTCCTTGTTTAATTACATAATTACTTCCCTCTGATTCGAGTGGAAGCAAAAGTGTACACCAGCCGAAAATTTCTAATTTAAGATATGCTTAATAAAAATGAAAATCGGAACATTTTTACTACCCAGAAATATTCAAGTCGATCAAGTAAGTTTATGCTCCACTGTGAAAAATTTAGGCTAAAACATTGTTTAAATAGGAAATACAATCATGTCTATTGTATAAACTTGGTATGTAAAAATGAATGTTTATCGTTTATTTATTTTTAAATTGTCAGACATTTCTTTTGCATAAATGAATGTATGCGCAAAAATATTTTTTTAAAGATTTAAATTTGATTGTCGGTTTTTAATATAATGGTTCAAATATAATTATGCATATCTAAAATTTTGACACCATGTTTTTGCTTTGACGCCATTTAATTAAAAGTTTTTTGGAAAATTAACAACGCGTTTATAGTTTTGAATGTGCAACTTCGTTTTGTTTAACGACTTTAAATTGAAAGCAAATGTGGCTCAGCATTTTCTATTTTCCTTTATTTTTTCTAAAACTTTTTAGACGGGCTAAGCAGAACATAATAATTTATTATAAAACATATTTTTCTTAAGACTAGCATGTTTTGCTTTATTTCAGAGCTAAGTTTAAGGAGGCATATTTTGGCCAAATCATAATTGTATTGCAGTGTAGTACAAGCAGTCAAACTGCGATGCTTAAAATTGTTTTTATTTCTTGACGTAATTGGGTAAATAAAAGCTAACGCGTTCCTGCAATTAAGAAACACATGTTTTGGCCTCTAGGCGTGGTTTCAACATTTTTGTAAATTTTTTAAAAGTCTACAGCATTTTTAACGTTCATCGCAAAGTCTCCACGAGTAGAAAAATCCTACTGCTGATATTTCTTTAACGGTAATGTTGTATTTTTTTAACAAATACAAATTATTGAGTCTTAATTATGTAATTCAATCTTTTTGTATTTTAATAAATTGGAACGCACATTTATGTACGTATAATCGAAGTTGATTTGCGACAATTCTTTCATGTTTTCTTGCATAATTGTTTTCCTTTAAATCAAAAGTCCTACGACAGCTAAATTTTAATTGCAAAAAAAGCTTTCCGTAACCCGAAAATTTAATAAAAAATATTACATTTGCGCAAAAAGTTGATTTTTAATACCTTGAAAACAAATACTCTTGTATGTTTTAAAAAGTTCAATTTTTTAAATGTAAAGAAGTCTGAATAAACTTGCAAGTTGAAAATTAAACATTGGTAGTAAACAAAGAGATTGCAATTACAATATAAAATGCATACTGTATACCCCCAAAATTAACCATTTGAAGGACGTTTTAAGAATTCAAGTTGTTTTTTACGCGTTGATGACATAGAAATTGTTATGGGCGATAAACACGTCTTTTCTTATTTACAGCAGATAAGCTAATTGCAATTAGAGTTTCTAAAGCAGCGCAAAGTCACAAGCTTTTCTCACCGGCATCGAATAAAAAAACTATTTATTAGTTAATGCTGCGTGCTTTTATCTGATGGTGTGCTTTTATTGCGTTAGATTGAACTCTAAACCATCATATTGATAACAAATAAATCCAAAATTAAATCAAGTTTCGACAGGAATTAATTTCTTATAATTATACTTGTAACAACAAATTAATAAATAATACGACAACCGGAAAGCATTATAAACATAATTAAATCTACCATCCCCATGCGCGTTGTATTGCTGCGTGCTTACCTAACAATCCTGAAAACTAAAACAATGTTTTTAAAACCCCATACATTACCCCACAACGAGACAGCAAAAAGGCATTAAGAGTATAATAGGAGGTCCTTATATAAATTATTAAGCATAATTTTGATTTAAAAAACAAGAAAAATGTAAACGGGTTCATTAGAAAGCATTTTGCAGGGAAAAAAAGGACAATTTTGGCAGCCTTAAAATAAATACGCAAATTTTAATAACTCATGACATTTTTATCTTGTAAATAAACGTGTATTGATGGCTTATGGATGTGCTTATTAACTAGTCAAATAAAGTCAGGATTTTTTACATGGTGTCAAAACGAAACACTCAATGAACATAACACATATAATGGAAATGTTTTAAGTATGAACTTTGATTACTAATGTTATTCATCTCAAATAAAAAGAAACGAAAACTTTGTAGGTTATTAGAGCTCCGCGATCTTACATTTTTAAAGTTTTATTTAAAAAACACTTTGCTGCTTTTCGTAACCACAAATAGTTTTATATTAAATATTATATAGAAAATCACATCGAATACTTTTAAGTTTTTGTTGCAATTACTCCGTTGGTTCTAAATTTTCATAGCCACGAAGTATCCATTCACAAAATTATTACTTCATGCACCTTCCTTAATTTATGTCAATATCCAAGAATGTAAATGTTCTGTAAATATCAGAAGCAGTGTCAAAGTTTCGCAAATAATGTTCGCAGTCGGAAAATTCACTAGTACATAAGGAAACCCAATTGTTATCAAACAGCAATCTTGATTTGTTACTAAAAAGTTAATTAAAAGTTAAGAATTCCCTTGTTTGTGGCTGACGGAGAATTGGAAGAATTGTTTGAGGCGTTAGAATTAAAGGTCTAACATTCCATCAAAATTTCCCGGTTTTTCCACTTTATTTCAAATAGTGCTGGCGTATTCTCATTCGTTGAACTCTGTTTTGTCCCCTAAAAATATATCTTTCAAAAAAGTGTTACTAGACTTAAAAAAGTGTAATCCCTAAGAGTGGTAGTGGAAAAAACATCTTTTCAAAAAAGCGTTACCCAAAAAATATTTGTTAAAAAAAGGGTTCTTTGACAAACTTTAACCCTTTCAAAACATGTAGATTGGAAAAATTGCACCCTGTCTACATTAACATAAACAATTGAAGCTTTTCAAAAATTACAAATTTGAAAAAGTGGACCTTTTCAAATTGTGTCAACTTAAGACATTCCGCACTTTAAAACAGGCGTAAATTAACAGACATGTTTTTCAAAAAATTATAGTAGAAAAATTGCGCCGTTTCAAAAAAAGAATATCGAAACCTTGGACCTTTTCGAAAAATGTATATTGCGATAATTACGCAAACTATTTTAAGGGATTTAAGCAATAAAGGGTCCTTAATCTTTTTGGAAATGAGAACACTTTTGACAGTTATGTAAAACTATAGTACTAAATAGTATGAAGCTTTTTAATTTATTGACCACTTTTTAATTATTAATCGTCAAAAATGCTTTCATCGGGATTTCGTAGCATTTATGTTCTAATCTCTAAAAAACTTCTACTGTCCGTTCATGACCAAACCACAATACATTATCACTTGACTGACTAGAAACCGGTCGAAAATAATACGAAGAATAATTTTGAGTGGCTTTAAAGTCTTCTCGTTGTGGCCACAGGCAGAGGAGCAGATACATTATACCGGTTTTTAATTTTGTTGAACTAAAAATTGTTAACACTGTTGTAACAGAGTTAAAATTAAAGCGTTTGAGAAACTTTTTTTGAAAAGGAATATCATTGCTTGCCTAAAACGAAGGCTTAAATTAATTACAGGGAACAAAATATCACTAGTGAACTGCCTTCAATTTTGATAGCATTGAATTTTTATCCTATCCAATTTATTTACATCGAGGTTCCTACTTTTTTGTTCGAAAAATACTATAAACCTTTACTTCTTAATGCTTTCTAAATAACAAAAATTAAAATGCTGACAAAATTAAAAATGGAATTATTTTAATTTATTTTACTATTTTAGTGTTAGGAAGATTTATTTTCACATAAAAATTATGTGTGACAGTTTTGACACAAAGTTTATATTTTGACGCCACTTACAAATTTACCACATTTGTTGGTGCAAGTGTGTGCAAAATGATAAAACCATGTTTTTCGTTGGTAAAATTGCAGTAATATCATCTGAAAAACTTTATAATGCAACATAGTTTCTACAGTTTAAATTTCAATTGCACCTTTATTTTCTCCATAACTTCTAATTGTTATATGAACTGCTTAAACACTATAATATATAATTTATTAAGAATGCAAATCAAGACAAAATTTTTAAAAAATCTAACATCCGGAAAATTAAAAAAATTCCTTAAACAATCCTTTTTCCTTGATTTATTTTTTACGGTGTATTTAAATGAGAAAACAACCAGTACTTAGAAAACAACAACAATAAAAAACTAACACTTCTTTAACGCAGCTTTGCCTAAAAAGCTGTTTTTTGGACTAATGACACGATCAGAAATAAGCTTTGCGTGATAAAATTCTAGATCCGTCAAAATCTGTTGGGTAAACTTTACATCCGACGAAGGGAGATTTCGTTGATCCAATAAAACCTGATTTTACACCGAGTTAATCAACGGTATTTTGCTGCATGTTTATTTGAGATCTTGATTTCTATGATGTTAATGGCATTTTGAAAAAATATTTCGTACGTTAAGTTTTTTTAAATATGTACCACGGGGAAATTCTTTCAAATAGAATGGAAGATTAAATGTGTTTGGAATTAGAATTTACTTGTCAAAATTGGTCAGATGTATGGACTACTTTGATGCAAATTTTTAATACCAATTGAAAAAAGAAAAAAGCCAGGAAATTAAAGTTTCTGGGATTTAAAAAATGCACAGCATAAGAGATCAAAACTCATACAAGAAAAAACCATTTTGTTGAAAATTTGCTGTAGTCGGCTGCCAATCGAAAGATTTAACAATCTTTCCTTAACTCAAGAACAAAGATTTTGTAATATGTTCCATAAAGTAAAGTTAAAAGATAAATCGCGTTGTAAAATGCAGTATCACAATGTGACGTACAATTTTCGAATTTTTTTTACAACCCTTCATCATTTTAATTGTAAATGTATTGTATTAAAATTATTATTAGATTATTTCTTTTAATTTTATATTTTTTGGGTTTTAAATAGCTATTCTTGTAAAAAGAATTTTTGCTTAAATGCCATTTAATTATACGTAAAAGTAATTACGACCAGCTAGTTTGAGAATAGGAAGGGGAAGGAGCCAGCCTCTTTGGGATTTCGATTGTAGTTTTTAAAAACCTTATTGAAGCACCATTTGCAATTTTTACGGCATTTTTTTAACCAAGAAAAAGAATTTTTGGAATTTACACATAAACGCAATGTTTTAAATTTGCAAAAACAGTTTTTGTTTTTCGAAATTTACACACAAAAACTTAGTTTTTTTCTAAATGTATACAAAATTAGCTGCGGTTTTTTGGAATGTACAAGAAGCAGGCGCAGCATTTTTTCATTTATGCAAAAACTGCTGCAGTCTGCAGTTTTATACAATTTACACAAAAATAAAGCAGTTTGTTTAAAAGTTTCTCTCGCAGGATGCAGTTCTTTCTAAACTTACACAAAATTAGCAATTAGCTGAATTTTTTTTTAAATTTACACAAAAAGGAACCCATTTTTTAAATCTCCGCTAGAAAAGTGCGGCTTTTTTCTTGTTACCAAGTTTTATAAAAAAAACCAGCATGTTCAATAAAATTTCCGAAAACGCTACTAATTTTGCCAAGCAAAGTGCGATTAAATTCTTGCCCAAAATTGTTAAAGTGATACGAAGAAACTTTTTCCATAAAAAATAGTTCCAAATTGTTTACCAAAAATAAAATAAACAACAGTTGAGTTTGGAACGGAGAGAAGGTAAAAAAGTCATCATGCGCAAAACTTTTCATACTACTTTTTCTAAGTAACTGAATTTGTCTTGAATATACCTCACGGCTAGTCGGAATAAAAAAGAGGCAAGAGTTCATCTTTACGGAAATATAAAAAATGTTATCAGCAGATTTGTAGTAATTATATCATTCACTTTTTTACAGACTACCATTTCTAATCAAAACTCATTTGATTCATAAAAAATTAATTATCCAATGGCAAGAAGACAGCGTATCTACTACAAAATTTCTTAAAACTAAGTTTTCATTTCCTAACGGCGTAGAACAATCTCATTATGTATATGTTATGAGTTACTGCATTGCAAAATAAGGCCGATTTCTAGTAAAATCAATCGAATAGAAATTTTAAAAGTAAAAAATATTTTTACTGATTATGATTAAAACTTTTTGAAAATACCGGAGCAACCCCAACGAACTAATCATAAAGTTTTTAAAAGTCAAGGTAATATCTGTAACTATTAAAACAAAAAACAATTTAACAAATTACTATTTTAATTCTCTTCAGAATTTTTAATGATGTAATTCCTTTGCAAGCTGATGCAACAATATTTGCAAAAAATTAATCCGTTTTCTTATCTAAACCTGTTGCGAAGCTGGTTGGAATTTGTTTATCATAAGCAAGATAAACATTAAGCGACGTTGATTTATGTCACATTTAAGAATGTGTTTAAGATGAACTATTTGCGTAATCGACCCCAACATTTTCGTAGGAAACGGATTTTCAAATTATATTTTTTCCTTAGTAACCTACTACTACTGATTTCTATTGAAGGCAAATTTAGTTATCACAGACCCCCCATTGGAGGAATACGAGTTTTCAAAGTTGCTGGAAATGTCATTCTGGACCGAATTCCCCCCACCCCTAACGGCCGTAAATGTCAACCGATTTGGATAAAACTTCACATGGTTGTACTCTGGACCAAAATATTAGGGCCTTTTGAAGGAAAACTCCAATTTCGAAAAACGGAGCTTGAGCGCGATTTTTAAAGTTCTGAATTTTCGAAAAAAGCAAACTTTAC
>JAAXYX010005476.1:0-10847 GCA_036851915.1 Ptenothrix huangshanensis | reverse complement strand
GCTTGCATTCATGTTTCATGTATGTATGTATGTATGTACATGAAATGACAAATATCTAATCAAGTCGGAGCGCCATGTACTATAATTATTAGGTACTACATATGCATGTATGTACATGCTTTATTTTTAACTACGACTTTGAAGACAAAGTAGGAAAATTGAAAAAGAAGGGAACTCCCGCAAGTATTATTATGTACCTATGTATTCTATCCCTCGATCACCTCATGGGGTATGGGGTATTTGTTTCCTTGTATTTCTATATGTAGGTACAAGCAAACCAAAAACAATTTATTATTTCGCTTCTCATTCTCATTATTATTCGTCTTACAATTAAAGCAAACTAACTTTTTTGACATTTATACGAGTACGAGATGTATTTTTTATGTGACGTATTGAGAATATTTAGTTATATACCCATGTATAAATATATAATAAATCATATGATCGATGAAGAGTCAAAAAGAGCTAAATCCAAATGTTGGAAAACCAATTAGACCTGAATACAAAACGCCTTGGGAGCAAAATGAGTTAAATATGTATTAGCATAAGTTTCGAAACGGTTCAAAATTTCTCATTTTAACAATTTTGAACGTTTCAAAATTTCTTATTTTTGCAACTTTGAAACTCTCAAAATTCCTCATTTTAATATTTTTGAATGCCTAAAAAGTCCTTATTTTAACAATTTTGAAACTTCTCAAAATTTCGCATTTTAACAATTTTGAACACCTCAAAATTTTTTATATTTGCAATTTTGAAAGCCTCAAAATTTCTGATTTTAACATTTTTGAACGCCTAAAAATTCCCTATTTTAGCAATTTCGAAAGTCGCAAAATTTCTCATTTTAACAATTTTCAGCACCTCCTTTCCTATTTTAACAACTTTGAAACGATTCGAAATTCACTCGATTAAATTACATATGAATTTAGGTAGGTTTGCTTTTAAGGCGTTTTGGACTTGGGTAGTTTTGTTTTTACAGCCATTTGGATTTAGATCATTTAGCCTCTTCATAAACGCTATAATTAACTACGCAATATATTGCTGTATTTTTTAAACTCGCTCTCTCGTTCAGTTCAAGTGCAAAACAAAATTGTAGGCTACTTACTGCTTCTTAGTCATGTAGTATTTTAATACCAAAGGATTTTCCGGGAATAGAAGTAAATCGTGAGTACACTGACTTTTGAAATACTTCGGAAGTCCTGAGATTTTAAAATTCTAGGAAGAGGAAACGCGAGCCATAATATGAGTATTATTACGTGTAAAATATATTGCGTTTATACGCAGTGTTATGTACTGGAGCTTCTTGTGGCTCCCTGGAAAAATCGCTATTGCCATTGGTCCAGGATTTTGAAGGAGGACGAGGAATTTTGAATTAGAATTTACATTGCTTGTGCGAATGTAAGTAGTTTGGGTTATTTTCGTTTGGCCAAAGTTGGCTTTGGCTTTGGCTTTGAGTATGGATTTGGCTTTCGCTTTGGCTTTGACTTTGGCACATAATCAACACTGTTTTATTTTATTCTTACAAACTACCAACGACTGCACCTGGCTCCCCAACTGACATTCCATATACAGATAAAAGAAGTCGAAATTTATTCAAAGAGGAGAAGGAGAAAAAAAGGGAAAAGTCGATGACTTTTAAAATCGAGGGTGTGAGAAAGAGACTTGGCGTTGGATTGGCGTTGGCGTTGGCGTTGGTGTTGGTGTTACTACATAGTTCCGTTGGCAATCCTCATAATATATAAACTTGGACACGGACTTTAGTATTGGATTGGAATTGGGGATGAAGTAAGTGTGTGGAAAAACAGTAAATTTGTTCAAATCCAGCATTTTCCAAAGGATACTTGCAACTTGTACATAGACATTATGGAATGGCAACACTAACACCAAGTCCAAGTCCAAGTCCAACTCCAAGTCCAACTCCAAGCCCAACTCCAAGCCCAACTCCAAGTCCAAGCCCAGCTCTAACTTAAAGGCTAGTGGCTCTGACTAGTCACTAGTAGTCAAGGAGTGCCTTCTCCTTCTTTTTTTCAAGTTGGTTCTTCTGCTCTTCTCCGAACGAGGAAAAAGTTGGTATGGTATGGTGTGGTATGGTATGCTATGCTATGGAATGGTATGCTGTGGTATGTTATGCTATGGTTGTTGGGGAGCAATGATGGGAATGGTTTTCGAAACGTGTCCAAAGTGTATCTTATGAGGAAAGGGAAAGTGTAATAGTTAAGAAAAGCGAGGGCCAGGAGGTAAAGCTACATTAACAAATGTTTGGCGTTATTGGCAGGATGACTTGGCATTGGGATTCGAAGCTCAACGTCGTGACGCAATTCTGAGGACGCTCATCAGAAATTCTTATCGCTTTCACCTCAACGAGATCCTCGCCACCATCACAAACGAGTACATCGACTGGGAAAAGTAAGAAAAATTCACTCGTATCACCACTGAATCCTTACACGTGTGAATCCTTTCTATTTGCTTCGAGCAGAGATAAAAAACGATCTTGTCTTGACCAACATGACCCCACACCATCACACACACCGAGTATATCATATACATAAGGATATATACATACACACATACCTTTACCTATACCTATACCTATACCCACTATCTCGTGCCGTGTCCTTATCCCTGTCCAAATGCTTGATTCATCCTGATTCTCATTCCCCTCGTCCCCCTGCCTATACACCTACATACTCTCACATATGTACATATTATATCCCTATTCACAATTCCCACCACATACACAGGATTAGCTAGTTTGCTATTTTATGGAAGCTTTCATTTGATCTGGATATTATTCTTTTATTCCATATATACATCCACATACCTAGGTATCTGTGGTGGAAAGTGTATGACAAAAATTATTAATTTATTTTTATTTTCCCCTTTCGGTTTCACATTTCGATTTCCTCTTACTATTAATACAAAGTTGTATCGCATAGTTTTTCCTATAGTTTTTCCTATAGTTTTTCCTATAGTTTGGTTTTGGTTTTAGTTTCGGTTTCGGTTCCACTTGGCCTAAGAAAACTGGAGCTTTTGGTTTTGGCTTGGAGTCTACATATAGATTAGGCGGATGGAAAAGTTTATTGTTGCATAAATAAATAGTGTTTATCTGTAGCTCCAGTGGCTTTTGGAAGATAGCATACGTGTGGGGAAAAATCCAAAGTGTTTACTTGACTCCGGTACTTTGTATGATGATGATATTTATATTTATTTATACTCGGTGTTTGTGTGGATAGGGAATATTTATGGAAGTGCTTGAGCACTATCGTATTTATACAGAAAACGATACGATACGATACGATACGATACGATTATGTATAGAGTATAGAGAATGGGTGGGTAAACGTAAAACAAGGTTACATATCGAAGTCATCTATTCCATTGCATATTGCATAGTGCATCGAAGCGACATATATACTCTCCGTGTAGGACGAGGACGAAGTTGTCTCTGACTAGTGAGTACGTTCATGTTCTTGCTCAAGTAGGGTCTATAAATACTGTATAATATTTTATGGAGGAAATTTTAGTTGCGTTTCCTTGTGAATTCATCGATGCTCATACTCATAGTATGTATTATATGTATGTATGCTCGGGTGTAATTTATATATAGGCTTCGCGCTCCTGTCCTCCAGTACGTGAAACGGCTGTCTGATATAAAGTACTCTTTAACCCTTGCACTATCCATCATGCTCAACTTGACAATTCCCCCTCTGATTTTCTAGGATCACATTTTTTTCCCGTGCCAAGGTATTTTTCATTTTCCATCATTATTGTGCGGGGTGCGTGGGTTTGTAAGTAGATGTGTGTGTGTACATAATTCCTTCCTCTCTGTATGTAGTATGTAGTATGTCATAATGGTGTGTGGTAAACGGGAAATCAGGAACAAGACTAACACTAACCACGCGGCAAACAATGCCAGGTCTTGGTCTTGGTCTTGGTCTTGGTCTTGGTGTGGGTACCTTTCATCCTATTATCATGATCATGATATAGACGCGTATTATTATTGCATTGCATTGCATTACATTACATTACATTACATTGTATTGTATTCTATTCTACGCCACGTTACGTTGTCCTTGTCTAATGCTCTACTCTGACAACTAAAATATTGAAGAATCACACCCAAACTGTAGATTGAAAAGGCTAAAGACGCTAAAGTACAAATAGATCCGGGTTTACTTATTTCTTCCCGTGGATTTTTTTTAGATTTTTCCGTGTAAAGGAAATTTTGGAGAAAATGGAATGGATCGCTTTGATGGCTTTTTCTGAGCTGTATCAGCAGAGTAATAAAGTAAATCTAGGATTTTGACGTCTCCTTCCCTCTCCTCTCCTGGATCTGGATTCCAGTCTTTCTTGACTTGTGCGTTCTGCTAGTGCTAGTGTTAGTAGTGAAGGTACTACTATTTGCGAGATTTTCATTCCAAGCGATCCAATGCAATCCAATGCAATCCAATGCAATGCAATGGCAATACATACATAGGCCGTGTAGGTATTTGGTGAGGAATACAAATTTGAACGTGCCTAGTTTTATGTCCTAATCAAATCTGTCTACGTTTGTTTATTTTTAAGATAATGTACCGGTCCTGGTCCTGGTCCTGGTCCTGGTCCTGGTTCTGGTTCTGGTCCGAATCCGAGTCCGAATCATGAGCATGAGCATGAGCATGAACATGGACTCGGAGGAATCATGAAATCATTCTCTCCTTACTTTACACACTCGACCCCATTCCCAATTCATGTGCATTATTGCATTATTTTTTAATTATAATAATAACTTTGGTCATTCCTTCACGAATTATGGAGGAGGGACGCGGACGGGGATGAGATGAGAGTAGCTCGAGGTCTTGAATATGTGGCACAAGACATGGCAGGACTGAGCTAGAGTTGCGATTTGCGATCTGAACGGCATTTCTTGTTCGTGAGTTGTAAATATTTTAGTCCCTGTGTACGTCTTCCCTAGTCCTAGTTGATGTATTACCTCAAGAATTAGGAAAACCAAAGTGTGCTGGAAAGCTGAAAAGCATAATGCACATGTGCATTCATATGTATGTGTGTGTGTGTGTGTGTGTGTGTGTGTGTAATTACGTGGGTATAGTTGGTACACATAGAGATGTAATTATACTTGGAGTATCATACACTCACAGACAAAGGTAAGATAGAAGCTGAAATCCTGATAAAACTTGATAAATCCCTTGAAATTAAATTTGCCTTTTATGTGATTCCTCCCAAACCGGGTTCCCGTTCCCGTTCCCGTTCCTCTTCTCCATCAGTTGAGTTGCAGTTGGAATGGAATAATACAAGTGTAGATATTCGCTCTATACTCTCATTGTGACTTATACTGGTATGTATCATGTATGGTCCTGGTATGGTGGAGGTAGTTTATAGCCTGAATTTGAAATGTGAAATCGGGTTGTGTGTTGAAAGTTTTATGGTGCTGTTACACGTTCCGTGTACAGATGGGCACGCGAGGGAAGGGAGGACTGGTTGTTTCTATAGTTACATAGTACAGGAGTCTGTGGAAATCTGTACTGAGGAGGGAATCTGGGAAATTAGTGTAGCTAATAGAGTTGCTATTTAGACAAGATTGGCAGGGCAGACTGACTTTGGCATTTCTATTTATTTCTTATAGCTAGTTTTCTCTTGGTCTCACTTAATTACCGAGTTGCTTATTAAGTCGAGAGAAAAGGTTTAAAAATTGCATTGGGATTTACTTCCTAGTTCCTAGTCCTATTTGCTCGCTCTACCATGCACTTCCATGTGCACAACATGAGAAGCGGATCCAGAAGGAGAGATAGAGGACTGTATGGCCCCCTCCAAGAAGATGAAATTTTGTGTAGATACAATGAGCTTTTTTCGAAATTTAAACTGGGTATAATGCGTTTTTTAGATTTGTACAGAAACAGATGCGGCTTTTCAAAGTGTAAGTAGAAATAGGGGCGGTTTTTTTTTAAATTTACGGAAAAACAGGTGCAGCTTTTTGAAATTTAGAGAAAAACCGAAGCATTTTTTAGAAATTCAGAGAAAATCCGAAGCATTTTTTTTAAAATTTACATAAAAAACAGATGTACTTTTTTGAAGTTTCCAGAAAAACAGATACACTTTTTTGAAATTTACAGAAAAACATGCACTTTTTTGAAATTTACAGAAAAACCAAAGCATTTTTTTGAAATTTACAGAAAATCCGAACCATTTTTTTGAAATTTGCAGAAAAACAGATGTACTTTTTTGAAATTTAAAGAAAAACTGAAGCAGTATTTTGAAATTTATAGAACAACAGATACATTTTTTGGAAAATTACAGAAAAACAGAAGCACTTTTTTGAAATTTACGGAAAAACGGATGCACTTTTTTGAAAGCACAAAAATTGAAGCAGTTTTTTTCGAAATGTACAGAAAAACCAATCCGGTATTTTTTAAATTTACAGAAACACCGAAGCATATATTTTTTTGCACTAGATACAATAAGGTTTTTTTTTCTTTAACCCACTCCATGAACATTTCCTGGATCCGCCTCTGCATCTCTTTCTCGTCATTCGCTCCTTTTCCCTTCCCTTGACTTTCCTCGCAGAGTATAAATAATAATCTGAGTGATTTGTTGGTTTGCAGGTCTGTTCAGCATCCAATAACTACTAGAGATTTAACATTGAATGCTGTCACTGATTGTCTTAGTTTGGCTCCCGTCATCGCTGCAGCCGAAACTCAGCAAAGCAATAAAGCTTTCTTTTATGTTTTTGATCACGCTACTAAAGACGGCCTCTACAACTACCAGGTTTGATGATGAGCTTTTGTATTCATTTTTTACTTGGTCTATTAGAGTACTTAAGTACTTGCTATAGTATCAAGTTATACATTGGTAAGTAAGTAGAGTTGGATTTGGACGTGGAATGCATGGGTACTGTGTGCATGTGTTCATGGCCCTATTAATTTCCAAGCTTCTAAATGAAATTAGAATTCTTTAGTGCACACTGTACATACATCTGTAGAAGACTTAGAGCTATTATGTAATGCTATTAATTATCCATACAGGCTGTGTCAATATCTCCCGGCCAATTTAGCGGACGAGTAGCGAGTACCTTCCCTTGTTTATTCATACAATGAGGAGCAAAGTACTCTAGTCATGTATAAAACAAAAGTCATTAAGTAGTTATTTTTGGATGCAAGACAAGTGCAAGAAGAGTACATGCTATGCATGTGTGTATAAGTATATGTGAATGGTGCCTCCGTGCAGCCGTAATTACTTTCTGTTATCAAGGATGCTCGTGGAGATGCCTAGTGTCTACCTCTAGATCCAGGCGCGTACTGTAGCTAGGACTTACGTTAATTTTGGGGGATGTTGAGCAATTTCAAAACTACTTATGCGAATAGCGAATACTCTTGTCATCATTTCTTTTATACAAAACAATTGCACCCGCAGGATTTTTTCTCGCGTAGGCCTGCTAAAAATAACTGGATATATTTTGTGTAAATTGAAAATAAAGTGGGAGTTTTTTGTAAATTATAATAAAATCAGCTTCATTTTTATGTAAAGTTGAAAAAAAACCGTGTCATTTTTGTGTAAATTTGAAAAAACTAGTCATTTTGGTGCAAATTTAAAAAAAAAACGCCTCATTTTTGAGTAAATTTATAAAAACCTGCGTCTTTTTTTTGTAAATTTAAATAAAACCGCGTCATTTTTGACAAAATTTATAAAAACCTGCGTCTTTTTTTGTAAATTTAAATAAAAATGCGTCATTTTTTGAATACATTTAAAAAAACCGCGTCATTTTTGAGTAAATTTAATTCAAACGGCGTCATTTTTGTGTAAATTTAAAAAAAACGTGTCTTTTTTGAGTAATTTTGAAAAAAACCCTGTGACACTTTTTGAATAAATTTAAAAAAACCTGCGTCATTTTTTGAGTAAACTTAAAAACACCTCTTTTTTGTAAATTGGAAAAAACTGCAACAAATCCGGCGTAGGTCAACAACGGCATCTCATCTAGTAGACATTTCAAAGATGTATTCTAAAATGTTGAAGAGTGCTTCAGCACCGTAGCACCCCCCCCCCCTACCTCAGCTACGCGCCTGTCTAGATCCCTAATTGGATGTTTAATTTTTGCTCCGTTTCCACTTTTGCTCTCATTCTCAACTGATGGTTTGAATATAATGAGTGTTTTTGAACAATCCGTGTGTTTGTAGCGTTCTGGCGCGGCGGGTGGTGAAGAACTGAATTACTTGTTTGGCTACCCACTGATTGAACCAGTTGTTGGTCAAGTTTTACCATTTGTCCCTCCACCCCTGCCCTTCAACTACACCAAGAGTGAAATGGCTCTATCAGAACTATTGATCACTTTTCTTTCAAATTTCGTCCATACAGGGTATGTTCTCCCATTCTCGCTCATTTTCTCCTTCCTCGTCTCTTGTATTTTTCTCCAACGCCTTCCAAACTCGAATATAACACAGTATTAAATTAAAGTATCCGTTTTTACCGTTAATCGTTAAACTGATTTATCCCTTTCCTTTATTCCTTTCCTATGCCCTGCTCTTCCAAGGGAATCTTTTAAAGAGAATGGTGAAAAGTGTGGCGTTCCGGCACTCAGTAGCGTAACTACGATTTTTTTAGGCGTAGGCCAAATTGCTCAAGTCGATTTTATCAGGCGTAAGTTTTTGCAAAAAGTAATTGTAGTTTTTTTTCTCGTGTAGGCTTTGATTAAATTTGTGAGCTTCCAGTGAAAAACTGCAGCTCTTCTAGTGTCAATTATTCAAAAAATCCCGCCTTTTCAAATTTAAAATTAAAAACAAAGGCGTTATTTTTATATAATTTAAAAAAACCTGCGTCATTTTTGTATAAATTAAAAAAAAAGCTGCTTCATTTTTGTGTGAATTAAAAAAAGTTGCTTCATTTTCGTATAAATTAAAAAAAAACGCGTAATTTTCGTGTAAATTAAAAAAAACTGCTTAAGTTTTGCATACATTTAAAAAAGCCGCGTAATTTTCGTGTAAATTAAAAAAAGCTGCTGAAGTTTTACGTAAATTTAAAAAAAAGCTGCGCCAATTTTGTGTAAATTTTAAAAAAAACCGCGTCGTTTTCGTGTAAATTTAAAAAAACTGGGTCTTTCTTTAACAACTCTGAAAGAAGGCTGTGTATTTTGAAAAACACCGCGTAGGCCTCCGCCTAGTTACGCTACTGCCGGCACGGGCATGCAGTTACAGCATACAGGAGTTTGGAGTGGAGATGGAGATGGAGATGGAGTTGGAGACGGAAGGAGAGATGATCTAATTTTTGCTTTTCTTGGCTGCACGTAAACTTTGCAGAGATCCCAACGAGCCAATGAAAAGTGAGGCTACGTGGCCCATCTCCAAGGAGAGAACTCGCTCTCGTAATCCGGCCTGGGAGTCTTACGATCGACTTCATCAAAAGTACCTGGAAATTAGCGCCAATAAAATTCGGACCCGGACTCATTACCGCGCTCATCAAATGGCCATTTGGCTCAGGTATGTGAAATAGACCCCATAATAAAATTGTAATAAGAGAAACTTTGGGGAATACTGGAGTGCATCGTGGACCATTTATTTTTCATTCCTCCAAAAGGTACCACACTCTAAACTCTCTAACGTCTCTATCCTTTCGTTATAAAACTCCCTTACCTTTAAACAATTACAAGGAAGACAAGACTGGGGGGTACTGTATGTATAAAGGAAGCAACATCGCATCGGGCTGTTTATTCTTTGTCACAGTCACAATACAATCCTCCCCTTTTCAACTCGAAGCAAAGCACACATACCTGTACTGTACTGTATGTATGTATTTTGAAACGCTTTCAAAAACTATTTCTATGTAATTATATGTGCCCTTAATTTAGACAAGACCTACCATACATACTAATACTTAATGTGTGATTCCTTCCGGGTAATTAACCAAAGACTTGCGAGTTTAGTCAAATATTATTGTGAATTATAAACATACACTTTTACTCTAATGTTGTGTTATACTTGGGGCTAATTGATGTGCAGTGAAACTAATAGACCTCTTCAAGAGCCACGGACGGATCAGAATTGCATAAATAACAATTCAAGTTCTGGTCCTTCTCCGGGTTAACTTCACTTTGGGGTCTGGTCATAAATTAGGGAATTCTTTTCCATTCAATTGTATGGCTTTGAAAGGTTCTCCTATGTATGCATGTAGTGAGTGTTGAGTATAAGGACGTAGCTCATTGTAATTACATACATATACAAGGAACTTTTAGGAGTTGCTAGAACCAAAACCAAAAGCAGGACCAGGACTAAGACCAAGACCAAGTGTAATTACCTAAGCATATGCACTCGACATGAATTTAGTGGGTTAAAGTATAGGAATAGGAGGAGCAATAGGTAATAATAGGATTGCTATGTACCTTCATATATGTATGTGCACGGTGCTGAGCTGATGAAAGTATGTAGATGGGCTGAAATGTGAAAAATAGTTTGGTGTTGATAGCATTGCGATAGAGATTGGGAGGCATTTGCCATTAATTCTAATGCGGAAACTTGGAAGAAAAGGGAAATTTAGTTGAGACACTCAGCCTCAATTCGGTATTATTAGCGTCACTGAGTTAAGCAATCAATTTTTCATTGGCTAAAAGTAGAGCTATAAATCCTTCTTTTTTTCCTTTATGACTTATGACTTCTTGCATGTTGACAGCTCCGGTTGTGCCATGACCATGGCCGTACGTCAACGGGTAAACTTACCGTGGCTCTCCTTCTCGTCCTGGTCTGGTCTGGCCTCACTAACCAAACGAATAACCAACTGCCCTATTTCACTTTCACTCGATTTTCCTCAGGCTCCCTTTCATTTAGTTTACACTTTAGCCCAACCATTTCATCTCTTCTTACTTACGTTAG
>JAAXYX010005475.1:0-10849 GCA_036851915.1 Ptenothrix huangshanensis | reverse complement strand
ATGATATTGGTATCATTTTTGTAAGTTGCATTGTCTTTTTTAATGATTATTTGCTCATCACATAAAATATTATTTACCTACTATATCCACATGTTAGATTTCACCTACCACAAAATATAGTTGTGGGAAAAAATAGGGTTTACGCGGCATTATTTTTCTGGTTTCTTGTTTTGCGCTAATGGACTCAGTTTTACATACTGATTCCAAATATGTAATTGGTTTTTGCTACCCTTTCCTCGGAGCAAAGTTATTGATATCCCAATTTCTCGATTTCACGTGCTTTTTAATGACATGTACATACATATTAAGTTGTTGTAAGCCTTGCCACCACTGCAAGAAACAGAGTCGTGCTGGTTAAGAATCAAAAATGACTAATAGCAAAACCTAGTAAATCCAGACATTTTTAATTATTTTTTTATTTAACATGTATTTTGATTATGAATTAAGTAATTTATCTATTTTTCTTTAAGTCATATTTTGAATCTTATCCGACGACACGCATAATCTGTTCTATAGTGGCGTAGAAACTGGGGCCAATGGAAGTAACTAATTTTTTACCCTATGGAGAAAAGTTTTAGATTTTTAATTTTGAAAAAGTCGTCCTCGTACGCCGGCCAAATATGTAGGTAATTCACTATTTATGATTTTAATTGTACAGCTGAAGCCAGCAGTAACATTCCGGGCAAACGTGAATAAGGTTTCCCTACCAGTATTCAAATCCGATATAGAGCCTCAATCCGAGTGTCTTATTAGTGGTTGGGGATCAACGAAAGAAGGGGGTAGCACTTCCAGAAACCTTATGTATGCTACTGTCCCCATCATCACCGACGACAAATGTAAAGATTTTTATGGAAAGAATGAAATTTACGAAACCATGATTTGCGCAGGCTATCGACAAGGGGGCACTGATTCCTGTCAGGTTGGTGAATTACTGTCTGTTTTCATACGAAATTGTATCATTATGTACATGTACATAATACCTTCGATTTTATAATTAATCCATAAATCACCGAAACTGATAATTCTGAAATACTTGCCAACAGGGAGATTCCGGTGGTCCCATGGTTTGTAACGGAGAATTGACGGGAATTGTTTCTTGGGGAGTAGGCTGTGCCCGCCCATCTTACCCCGGTGTGTATACCCAAGTGGCGTATTACACCAAATGGATTGAATCTCTCGGCTGTTTCGACCCCAAAATGATAGCCCCTGAAGAGCCTGCGAAGAATAATTCATTCTTTACCCTTCCCTTTCCTTTTTTCTCATTCCGACCAAGAGAATAATCCGGCTCGGACAGTGCGCAAATGACTTTTAACAAGTTACTATTATCTATTTATTGAACATTTTACATACAAACATAATATATAATTTAATACATTT
Organism: Ptenothrix huangshanensis; assembly: GCA_036851915.1. Taxonomy (NCBI): domain Eukaryota; kingdom Metazoa; phylum Arthropoda; class Collembola; order Symphypleona; family Dicyrtomidae; genus Ptenothrix; species Ptenothrix huangshanensis. The sequence continues at coordinate 9,472 of JAAXYX010005475.1, read as the reverse complement.
ATTTTTATGTGATATACCTGTGTAGGTATTCATTTGACATTTTGTAGTGCACAATTTATCTAGAATGTGAACCTTTAGTTCATTTACAGTTTATTTTTACAAGACTTAAGAGTATTAAAATATTTAACTATAGGAATTATTTTTGCCTTGCGGACGAATTCAATAGCGTATTATTACACATACTTGATTACATTGATTACATTGCGTGATATCATAAACAGTATTAACATTAGGAACAACTATTGAAGCAAAAATATCCAAAGTAGGAGCACGAAGATGTTATCATGATCCATATAATTTTAAATGTTTAATTAGAGTCACTTAATACTATTATTTCTTAATAATATCACCAATTATGTTAGCATCAGTCTAACTATTTTATGACGACGTTCGGTGCTATTCTATTTTTTTATACTCAGTCAGTGAACAAGCAAAATTACTAAGGAACCCTAATGATAAGAATTTTAAGTAAAAAGTTTGGAAAGAAATAGTTATACACTAACAACAGTTATACACACTTATAAGTTGAATTAGCGTCAGCTCGCCAGACGAAGAATAACTAATGAAAGCACATGTTTGAAATTTGAAATGACTGCAAAGCTACGACCATATTGAAGCTTTGTACGTACAGTTATATAATTCCCACATGTATGTGATATTCACTGATGTCCGATGTCTGATAGGGATCCACTCATCGTATTTCCATTTACAATTATCGCACGGGTTTTCAGTGAACATTCCCTCGTAATCACCGTAAGTGACCAGGATGCTAATGAATGTGAAACTGAGGATGCATACACTAGCCAGGATGGCAAAACGTGGTATTTTGAATTGCATATGAAGAGGTACGTGTACAGCTTCAATGACAGGAAAATAGCGCCTTCCAGGTTTTGTCGGCTTTAATAAATCCATAATGAGTTGCAAAATTAATGCTAGCAACCAGGGAAAAACGGGTGCAGTCATTAGTATTAATGTAATAAGGATGACATCATAGCAGCTTGTAGAGAGATACACAGCAAGACCTGAATTAAATGTGGAAAACAAAATGTCATTAATTGATCAATGTGTGACAATGACGTTTAACTTTATTGATTTAAACTGTAAGACAAAAACGGCATCAACTGTCATTATTCAAGCCATAATGACATCTAAATTTAAATTCAAAACGAAATTCAAAACTTTTTACCCGAAAACAGAACAACCAAATAACCGCCAATAGCATGAATGTACATAAAAACATATCGGCGGAGGACGTTTAAAGGACGGATGAATCCTGATATCAAGATTAAATGAAGTAGTAGCACAGTGAAATTTCCAATTAATTTATGATCCGAGATTAATCGCTGTCGAACGCGTCCAATGACTGGATTTCGTTTGGGATCATTTATTCTTTTAGGGATGGCAACTGCACCAGCAACACCAGTCCAAACAAAGCTCAACGAAAGAAAGGTAAGCCCCAGATGCCACCAAAACCACCACCCAACTAGTAAACACTTTCCTCCACTTTCTTTGAAATATCGTACTATATGTATGTTGACAGATAAAATGGCAACACATCCGATTATCATACTAATTCCATGTACTCTCTTGCCGGCCTACAAACATTTCAACAAGATGAAGTGAACCATTTTTTTTTACCGAAACCTTGTCAGAACTAGCAAGCGGGACTGATGGTCTCGCACAATTTGTGTTGACTTACATAAACTCTACGAATTAGCCTCTTTGTGATGTCTTCATGAAATTCAGTATAATATTCTTCACAAAGTATGCAAATTGAGATAGGATTAGTTGTAGGTGGTCTTGTTCTCTTGGGCGGAATACTAAGTAAGCTATTAAAATCGCATCTTGATCTGACAGGTGTTTTGCAAACGTAATCTGATATTTTGTTGTTTGTTTCTATCCAGCTACCATCAATCGACAGGTTACATTCATCGTAATCCGGACTTTGGTACAACCACGATTGGTTTCCATTCACAGCCATCCGGAAATGTAGTTTATGATCGTCGTTGGTAATATTATCATCTGGAACGTGACATGTAAATTGTGTTGCCCAAATCTACATTTTTGGACAATACAGCGCATTTCAAATATTATAAGGGTATCTCTTTAGGACGCCTATTGGGAACTGTGATGTAGGTATAGGTATATGTAGCTATAAAATCCGGGAATAATATTACTTACTACGTGTGTAGCTGAGGGCATGCCTTCTAACGTATCTGCAATTTTATTAATAAATGAGGAAATTAAATGCTAAAAATACTTCCAATTCTGTGTAATTATATTACATGTTAATGTATAGCTGGTCGGTTGCATAAATGATTTCGATTCGATTACAGATATGCACACGTAATTTTGACCTACCGACGTAATCATGATCAATAACACTTGATAAGAAGTATTCAGCATTTGGCAACGTTGTGTTTCCATTAAAATCTTCAACTGCTAAAATCCTGTTCATATTGTAATTAATTAGCCATTGAAAATGGAATTAATAAAAATCAATAATCAATGAGTAGAATTTTTTTTCTTGTTCTTTACATAAATTGCATTGCGGAAACAAAGCGGCATGGAACATCCAAGAAGTTAAAATTAAAATGAAAAAGATTCCTTTTTACATTACTTGCATATGCATACACGTTCGGATGCTAGAAATGTCGAAGAACGATACAATTATTATTGGGTCCTTATTGGAGAAAGAGTCTATTTTCAAACTGAATTCCTTCAGACAAACGGCAATTGAGGGGATGAATGTGATTACAGTATCTATAATAAATGTTGGAGTCATTAATTTTATCTCACCCGATCATGTAAGTAAGTTCGCATATTGCACGGAATTACTGCAGCTTTTCCCTTTAGACCTAGAGCAAATCCGTTGACAGCATCATTTAAATCAATATCAGTATCATTGCAATCGGTACATCCATACTCGAGGTCAAACAGTCCAAAAGGTAATCCTAAAGGACTTGCAACTGACTGAACAATAAGGCCTTCACAAGGTCTTGTTGTCTCTATCAAGATATGAAACCAGTGGCGAAGAACGGGCACTTGAGGGGTTTGTGTTTGTATCCGGTAGTAGCTTATCTGAAACAAGCAACGTTGCAATTAGGCAAAAGCGTGAATAGGTATGATAAATTTCTTTTGTTCTATACAGCAATGACCTTCGCCCGGTACCCTTTTAATATGCAGATGTATAATAAAGCTTAGTATAGATCTATAGAGTTCTAATAATTAAATCTTTATATTTACATTTGCAATTAGTCCATTAGTGTCGTTGAATCCGCAGTTTAAACAATAGCCGTGACGCATTGGTGCCTCCAGTGTAGCTTTCTGAGTCAAAAATTTNAGAGTTCTAATAATTAAATCTTTATATTTACATTTGCAATTAGTCCATTAGTGTCGTTGAATCCGCAGTTTAAACAATAGCCGTGACGCATTGGTGCCTCCAGTGTAGCTTTCTGAGTCAAAAATTTTCCAAATTTTGTCCCATGATTCAGATCTGATCTGTACCTATTAAACTGGTCATCTGTTACGCAAAATGGAAACCGTCTCGACGCTTTCATCGAGTTTCTGTTTCTGCCCAATATAAATTGAATACAAAATAAAAAAATGACAAGCATTTTTAACAGCTTTTCTTCTTTCATCTCGAGTGGCGGAACAATGTCGGTAGTCGGTGCCAGTAGTTACTGAAAGAACATAACGTCGTACAACAATTTGGAATGCATTACGCTTATATCCACCTACGATAATTTCGATTAGTGATGGCGGAGTCAAAAGAGAATTCATATATTTACACTTCCCCAAATACAAAAACATTGAAAGGTATAAGGTATAAAGTCATAATTAAGGATTCCAAAGATCTTTATAAAATACAAATTACTATTAACAGCTTGCGAGACTCCAAATTTCAATGTAGAATAAGAATATAGGTATTGGTAAATACATAATTATATTGTTTTTTTTCAAGGAATTTTAATGCATGTTTGATGTTTAGGTCGACTCTTGACTTTTCATGAATATTGAACATCGATGGACAATTTAGATTCCTTGAAATTCTAAATTCAGAAATTAATTTTACGTTAGTTTTTACTCAATCAAGCTCGTGTATGAAGCAGATGTAGTGTACTACAAGTACAATTATGCAATTATGCATGGCGAACAATTAAGTGATGTTTCTCTCGAAAAGAGTCTCTTTGTCTTTTAAAAACAAGTTTTAGAGAAATTCCAGTAAAAATTATAGCAGGTTGGCACATAGAAAAGATCCTTTAACTCAGTTCCTTAATACCCTACTTCTGCCTTGAATAATTTGTAAACTGCAAACTCCATAAGGACCAACGGAGCAAGTTGAATCTGCATGTACATACTTAATACATAGGTAGGTAACATGTGCCAGCTTATTTTCTTTGCATGGTGTATGTATTTCTATAAATAAATGTCATTATTAACTTAAAACCTTACAGAATTATACCTACTTTTGGATCGACCGCTTCCTAAAATGATGTTTATCACAGTTATATCTTGGGCATAAAACAATTCTTTCAAATGAGCCATCACTCATCAAAACCCGTGAGGGAGGATATAAACGTAATGTTCGCACTTTTAATTTCCACGAATGTGCTAGATATGGACACTTCTTTTGGTTATTTACTAAATGATGATCTAAATGATGATCTAAATGCAAAATTTTGCTTTCCTTTCCTTTTTCGTTTTATCAAATATCTGATTCTGATATTAACCTGCTACAAAGATAGAAAGAAATACCAGTGGTTTAATTGCCTTATTGCACGCAAACGCAAGTAAAATACAGATTACAGATTTACAGATATGTAATTTCTCTACATGCCACAAATACTATTGTCGTCTGACGAGGAGGACATAATTTTGCTGCAGTTATTTCGGGTGATGGCGCTTTCTTATTATTATGAAGTTGTTGCACATTTAATTTGATAAAGACAAAGACTCCATGGTATCAGTGTGATTGATTTTTGAGAAATCAATGGAATCGGATAATATTATGCTAATTATTAGTAACTATAAGCAAAGCCAGGTGGATACTATAGCAATCGCTGTGTATCCGAATTAGTTCGTCTAATTCTCCATGTCATTGCTATAACTATAATGTATTAATATAAAGCAGAGCATATTACTCATAGGTATTCGAACATACCACAAGCCACAAGCTGAAGTCTGGGAGTATACCACACAAAGAGTGAGCAACAAGCTGCAAGAGGACGACAGATTTCGTTGATTTTAGTTAGGCTATATTGGCATCATTCATATATGTAGGTAAAAAAGGTGTTAGGCGTTACACAATCGTATGATAAATGTTGATACAATAATAAGATGTTGGTGGAGGAGATGAAAGAATAATTCCATAGAGAAAGTGAAGCGCCATACCTGAGAGCCTCATTGCCAGTGAACAAAAAACTAATCGGTGATGTTTTATTATAGGGGTAAGCATAAAGCGAGAAAAATCCAAGCAGTGACTTGGCAGGAACTTCAAATGCACGTGGGATTGAATATCAAATGGAAGAAAATTCACTAATTCCCTTCAAATATTCAATTTTAAATTTCCTTTCTTGTCACTTCATAAGTACAAATTTTGCTGATTGTAGATTAAACATTTTTTATACACATTTTTATTTTAGACTGTAACACAAGCATATCCCAAAAAGGAAGTTAGTACCGTATAACAGCTTCGAACTAACTTGCAACTAAATCAGATGTTCTATGTACTCAAGGTTCCTTTTCAAATTTGAGTATTGTCCTGATTTTAACCCCGAATATTTATTGTTTATGAGGAGATACAAGGTACTATGAAATTAAATGTGAAGCAACTTGACAAAATTAGAATATCTTCCAGTTTGTTACCATTGTGGTTCTATACTAATTGCGATATACAAAACCTCCAGACTGCTTAAGGTGTAAGGTAACTCTAAAATTCTCCTTCTTGTCCTTAATTATATTTTACGTTGAATATTTACACTGATCCTTAATGTAGCACATTCGAGAATACAAAATTAGCCTTTATGATAGTTCCAATGAACAGAAGTGTTTGGTTTTACAGCTTTGTGGTCCGCATTATTCGGTCTTGGCAATTTTTTTCTGATTGAAACACGATGGCTCCTGCAAGACATATTTTTAGTGACTGCTAGCAGTTTGAAGGATGAAGCAGCTTTCAATTCAAGGTAAATTAATTGCAAACTCCAGTTTTGATTTTGAGCTTAGGCGGATAGTATGCGCAAATAAGTAACTGGATATATATAGGAGGTTTGAATAACGTGGTATTGTTTTTTGCAGAATCAGATTGTAAAAAAAGTAGCAGAATGAGTAAGATTAATTCGTTACACACTCCTTCGAATGACGATCAAACGAAGAACAAAATGGAGCTTCCGGTCAATGTTTTTTGTTCCATTTGCAATCAAGTTTTTGATTTTGTTACCGACTTACAAAGCCATTTATCTGATCATCTACACTTGGACAAAGAGAGAAGAATCACAATAGAAAAACTTAAAGGGCTTTCTAGGGAAGAGGCAAAAAACAATAATTATAATGGGCTGATGAATTCCACGAAAGATGAATGTGGAACTAGTTTCAATGAAGACCAAGAGACGATGGAAATTCCGGAAACATTTGGAAATGATTGTGACGAGGAAATGGGAGAAGTAATCGAAATAACTCCTGAGTTACATTACCTTGAACAAACATCGGAGACTTCGTCGGGTGGTTATTTCACACCAGAATTAGAGAATGCTCTTTTAGCTCATTACAGTGAACACTTCCCAAGTTTATGGATAGCACTGAGTGAGAATCGTGTCAACCAGTATTATAATGGCAATGAAGTTGATGAAAAGGTGGTGGCAATAAATGAAAACATGGACTCGATTGATTCGGTGATTTCAACTGAAAGAATTGAGTCTGCATCCGAGTCGGAGGAGGAAGATGACGACGACGAGGAAGAGGAACAGGAGGTTCATAGACCACCAGTTGCTAGTAGTTTCGTGTGCCCTTCATGTAGTCTCAGGTTTACAAGTCTCAACAGTTGCTCAGCTCATTTACTTACTGGTTCATGTCTTAAAAACTGTATTCTGGAGGAAAAATCTGACGACTCGTCATTCCTGCCACAGACTACTTATCAATGTCCATGCTGTGAGAAGCAATTTTTGAACATGAGATCATTTGGGACGCATTGCTATAATCATATTTTAGAAGGGAAAGGCCAGAAAATAATGCCGAACCATCCTGTGGGAAATAATAACGCAGTGTTGGCTACACAGAAAAGTCCGATTCCATCCCCTATTCCAGAAATGTCTAGAGTTCAACAGCCTCAGCGAGACGTGATGATTTCCAGAGTTGGACCAACTCCAAGGTTTCCGCTGCCTCAGCGAGTTGCCCCGCCACCACCAAGAGCAGTACCACCTCCGAGAGCTGTGCATCCTCCCAGAATGGCATCCCAGCCCAGAGTTGCACCTCCTCCAAGAGCAACTCCTCCCCCAAGAGCGGTACCTCCTCCAAGAGCGGCACCTCCTCCAAAAGCAGCACCTCTTCCAAGAGCTACACCTCCTCCAAGAGCGGCACCTCCTCCACGAACGCCACTTCCCCACAAAGCTGTCCCTTCCTCACGTGCTACACCATCCCCACGTGCTACACCATCCCCACGTGCTCTTTGTCCTCCAAGAAATATATCAGCTCCTCAAGACATACCAGCTTCTCTAGATGTACCAGCTCCTCAACGCAAATCAGCCCCTCCTGACGTACCACCAGCACCCGTTGCATCAACTCCGGATAAATCTGTAGAGAATTCCGTGGCCGAAACTGCTGCAGCAAGTGAAACTTGTGTAAGAGTAACAAGAAAAAGTATGCGTTTGAAATTGAAATTACAAGATCAAAAGACGATCGTGTTAACACCGTCCGAAGTCAAATCTGCTACTCTAAAACCTCCTTTAACAAATCCCAAATTATTTGCATTTAAAGAGCCAGATATTTTGTCGTGTGCTACTTGTGACGAGACATTTGAAAATGCCGAATCATGTTGTACGCATCTACGATATCTAAATGATAGGCCGTTCATTTGTATCCATTGTGGGAAATTATTTAGATTCGAAGAAGCTCGAGATGTTCATCAAGGACAGCCCCATGTTATTCCATGTTCTCGGTGTATTGTCGATGTTTACTTTGTGAGTAATTCCTGTTTGCTCTTACATTGTCGTCAGTATCATTCTTCAAATGACTAAATTAAATTGTATAGCCGAAGACTGAACTTCATTTAATGTTTATCCATTTTGTAATGTTATTGACTTCGTAGGATTGATTGAAACGCTTCCTGGTTTATTTATAACCGAATATCATGTTGAGTGAATCAAGAGATTTTTTTTTTAGAATTCATAGTATGAGCTAATTGTTCTTCTTCCAGCCATCACTTCTACTGAATTGCTAATTAGTAAGACGACATATTTAAAATATTTGCAATTTGAGCAACGTAAAAATTTAAAGTGTCCCCTTTGTTACTAATAAGTTTTGTCGTGTAAATGACTGTATGTCACTATCAGTGAACTGTAATTTTATATTATTATAATTAATTTTTAAATTTCTGTGGATTACGGTTCACATGTTTGTTTGTTTTTATTAAAGCTAAGGAACTTCTTAGTCATATTTCTACATTATAATAACACATCTTGGATAATGATAATACAATAACTTGTATCTATACTTTAGGAAGCGGACAGATTACATGTAAGAAAAATTACCCGTTAATACATACTATTTTTGAAGTTTCCACAGTGTCGTAGGTATAATTGTATAACTAATTATACCGAAACACAGTAGTAGGTACGTATACTATTTTAGTGAATAAATCAGAATAGAATAGGTATGCAAAACTGGGTATTTAATAAATGTTTTTTCATTGTCTAATTTATTTTGCATAATGTTGCCTTCGAGTAATTAGAGAATTAGTGTAGCTTCATAAATGACCAATTTTTGAATTTATGTGAAACTAGTTTTAAGGTGTATTTCGTTCAAATGCTGTTATAGTGTTTCGTTCACGACGCAAAAAGTTTATATTACTGTATTTATTCTCCCAGTTCTTTGAATTCATTTTAACGCATGTCATTACAAGCAGGGATTCGAAAGTTAAAATACGAAAGTAGTGTGGACTTATCTTCTCGGTACATCTATTATAAACATTGAGACATTTTTTCGTTACCAAAAAATCTTGGAATTGCAATATACTCCAATATCTAAATGCTGTGATTTGTATGCGCTGTACGTCTTTTGGTAAAAGGCCGCTCGTTATCGTTTATTTGTTCTTACCTAGCTTGTCATTAGGTTTGAATTACATTTATGATAGCTGTAGCGAGAAAATGAGAACCTCAAGTATTTTAACATGACGTATCTAACTTTGTTAAGTATTCATAATGAACGATGTCATGTCATATCTATATGTACTGTTTGCCATTTTTGTTGCTGTTTATAG